>CM031587.1:3804888-3824819 GCA_018467065.1 Ephestia elutella | reverse complement strand
CGTACATATAGTATCGTTGAGTTAGTATCCCATAACACAAGTCTCGAACTTACTTTGGGGCTAACTCAATTTGTGTGATTTGTCCGTATATATTTATTTATTTAATTTTCTGATTTATTTCTGTATAAGTAGTGTTAATACGGTTGGTAAACGACTTTGCGCGTTCGGTCTAAGCGGGGCGCGGCGCGGGAGTCTAAGCGGCGGCGGGCGGGGCTTATCTATAGCACGCCACGTACTCTCAGTAGCGGATATTAATTCTGTGGTAGCGATTAGCGGAGCGGTTTAGGTGGACGTATTCATGATCCCTTTTTGTTTTGAAAGTAGCACGAACTAAATAAAAACATATACCTTCGCGGCGAATTTCGTAATTTATACCAAGATTACAGGAAACATCCGAATAAGTTTTATGACACTAGGATGAGTGTGGAAACGTTTGACTACATTCTACAGCACAAGGGCGGATACAGGATTTTTTCTAGGGAGGGCACAAGGACAGAGGCGGACTATGCATGTTGGGGGGCGGGAGTGCAACAAATCGATGTCCGCCCTGATACTGTTGCTGCCGGGGTCTTACTACGCCACTGCAGAAGGAGCAGATGGGCAAAAAATCAAGAAATAAACCAGTGGCGTTGTCAAAGATCTTTCGACTTCTGTGTTACGCCGCTCGCCGCTCCCGCGCGCAGCTATCACTCGGAGCGGGAAAGTCGTGGACCGGCTGTTCTACCTTGCTTTTTGCCAATTTTCATAATTTTGATTGCTGCCTGAAATTGCAATATATGCGAAAATTCGCAATATTTACGGTAATATCTCTTGATCGCGTTGACGTATAATTTTAATTATTTTTTTTTGCTGAAAGACACCGTGGATCCGATTATTCGTTATTAATTTCAACTTGATATCTTTAAGCGTTCATGAGAAAAAAGTTTGGCAGCCAGACGGACAACAAAGTGATCTTATAAGAGTTCCGTTTTTGCCTTTTGAGGTACGGAACCCTAAAAAACAAATATTGTCCACCCGAGCGAAGCCGGGGCGGGCCGCTAGTAATATTATAAAATAATAATTAGGGGTTTAGGGATGGGTCGTACTTGTGAAATCCAGTACCAGGGCTATTCTTGGGCGCGGCTTGATTTTGACGTTGACAGATGTTGACAAGTCTCCAAGTGTCAATGTCGACCGATGACAACCGGTCAACGTCAAAATCAAGCTACGCTGAAGAATCGAGTGTTACCAGGCAAAGAAAACGAAAAATTGAATTATTTAAGTAAAAATTAAAATAATACATAATTCTTCATTCTAAAATATAAATATAAAGTGATATGAGTGTACTTTATATATAAAACTAATGTATTTTGGTAAAAAATACCTAATTAATCCAATCTTTCATCAAAGAATAAACAATATACTACTTAAATGTAATATTATTTTAGATAATGGCATCCCAGAACATACGTAAAAGCCGACATCTTTGATTTGAGTATCGGAAACGCAAAAAATACTTACTAAATTGTATATTTTAATTATAGATATTCATACTCCAATATATATTCAGAAAATCTATTTGACATTAATTATGATGAATGATAATACTATTATTCATTGAACGAACTGTCCACAGTAAGCCAAGCCCCCATACCATACACTTTGAACAAAGTCCTTTTCACTTCTTTTTTTTAATATGAAAAAAAAATTTTTTTAGTTAAAATTTTTAACATCTTTTTTTAATTATGTCTTTTTTTTTATACTTTAGTGTTGAGACACTATCACCTCCGCACTTTTTTGCAAAAAGACAGGATCACTTTTTTATCCCTTACGGGTTAAACAGAGCTCTAAGAAAAATTAGTGTTTTGTGTAAATAATAATAAGTAGGTAATTTCTTGTATCGTTTTTGAGTTTTATCTGATATGTCTTTATAAATAAATGGCAATTACTATAAAATACATTCATATTTTGTGAAAATATAATATAATTATTTTTTAAAGTAGCAGTTTATTTATATTTCAACTATCATGGCTCCGGGACCGTTCCCGCGGAGTTTTCGGGAAATCTTCTTAGTGCTCCCCTACACTCCCTAAGGAACCTACATGATAAATTTAAGCTTCCCACGCCCAGTTGTATTGGCTGTGCCAGTAACGGAAGGTATTTTATATATATCGCTACGGGCGGAGTCGTGGCACAGAATTAATATTTACACGTAACAGCATCTAAAATTACCACTGCTCTGGTGCATGATTTCTGTTTAATTTGTTTATTCGACACTAGATGTCACTATAAACAAAACACTGCCATCTGTTGTCTAATAGCGAAAATAAAGCAACAGTATCTGCAGAGAGATAATTCAAACACAGATGTCGCTAGTCATCCATTATGAGTGGTTTCAGAAAGTGTCTCGCCACTAGATGTCACTACGTATGTAAATTTTCCACTAAAATAAGAAAATTGAGACTTTTCATTGTATTAACTAGCTGTTACTGGCGGCTTCGCCCGCAATCAAATATTATATAACTACAGAAGCGCCAGTTATTAGTGAGAGGATTACAATTACAATGGCACTAATGTAGGTTATACTTATTACATAGTTCGTGGAAGTAAATTTACTCTCCCAGGCTCTCCATACATAAAACTCCATACATAAAATCGCATCAATCCATTGCTCCATTTTCTCGTGAAAGATAGACACACCATCATATTTTATAAGACACTTGCTTTTGCCCGCGGCTTCGTTCGAGTGAATTTCCCACGGGAACAGTGCTTTTTCCCGGGATGGACGGTATCCTATGTCCTTCTCAGTACTTCTAACTAGGTATGTGTATCTATACGAAATTTCAGAAAGATTGGTTCAGTAGATAAAGCGTGAAAAGGTAAAACAAACAAATAAATAAACAAACAAACTCACTTTCACATTTATACGAGTAATATTAGTTAGGACTTTATTTTGCATGTGGTCTCCCCGCGTAAATTTCCCACGGGAACAGTGCTTTTTCTCGGGATGAAAGATACCCGGATGAAAGGACATTCCTTCTCAGTACTTCTAACTATGTGTATGCGAAATTTCAGGAAGATTGGTTCAGTGGAAGTGAAGAGGTAACAAACAAACTCACTTTCGCACTTATAAATATTAGTTAGGATGTATTCTCACGGTATAATAATGAAGTAAACTTCGTAAGATTTCGATGCTCTTTATTTAATACTATAAATAATATGTTTTATATCACAATTCGGTTGTTTCGAAGTTATCATACCTTATAATGTATGTGCCTACGTAAAACTATTTTAATACATTCGATTAATTAGTATTTTACACACAATCCACACAAAAGTCAGAAGTTTGAACGCAGTGACAAGCCGTTTCATAAGTTTATGTAAACTCCGTTATCCCACTTGTCTTGTTATGTAAACAATCTTACCATGTCTTTTTATGATTTTACAACAATATAAATTAAAATAGACTTTGTAGGAAATTACTTTCGTGGTTAATAAATGTTTTACTTTAGAATGTTTAGATTTGAACTAATATTTGATTTATTTTCAACAAAAAGTACTGTGAAGATTGTTTACATAATACTTAGGACATGTAAGAAAAAACGGAAACCTATACAGTCAGATAAAAATTTCCCCTATACCTCCTTTACCCCCTACCTCATTGAATCCCATCTCATAAGTTTTCTGCCCCCGAATGTACCTTATATTAACTACTTCTACCATTTGCAGGCGGCTAAGTATTGCGAGAAGCATTGTTAATCAATATTCCAAACTGAGAAATATTGTAAGCTAGTTGCGCCCCGGGGCTTCGCTCCCGTGGGAATTTCGGGATAAAAAGTACCCTGTGTGCTATTCCCAGTAGTTTTCTACCCGTGTACTAAATTTCATCGAAATCCGTCCAGTAGATTTTGCGTGATTGAGTAACAAACATCCTCACAAATTCACATCCAAACTTTCGCATTTATAATATTAGTAGGATGCAAAACTCTATCTGTTACTGTTTTAAGCCTAAATCGCTGAACCGATTTTCGGTGAAAATAAGAAAATCCGAAGTCAAATTATATAGGCACAGCGTTGTAGGTAGTCTAATGATGAGAAACGGGAAACAGCGTAACTTTTTTTTGCGTCAATTTTGCAATGTATCATAAAAATATCATTGCGTTACACGATTTTGGTAGTAATCCACATATCGATCAATCAAAAAACCTTATATATTTATATAAGGTTTTTTGATAGATCTATATGTGGAATATAGGTTAGATAATGATTTTCCCCACATCACGTAAGATTTCAGAAAAATATTGTAGCGAAATAAAAAAATATATATCGCTTTTGTTTTGAGACAACATTAAAATTAGTAATTCTATAATTTTTTACATGCTTTATTGCTGTTAATATAATAATACTGTTCATTATTACAGAGCAATTTAACTTTAAAAATTAGGGTATGTGATTAGGTATTTCAATTTTTCTTTCCTGCAAATTTTTTTTTTTAAGTTGCGTTAATTTCTACGGTTATAGTCCTTGTTTGTTGAATCCTAATTATTTTTATGATACATTTTACTTATATTTTATTTTTTATATACGAATAATATAACCTACAGGTTTGGCACAAGTATAATTATTGTCACCAGAGAGATCTTGTTGCATAACCTTGCTGTCAACCGTTGAGGAGTTCCCTCGATACTAGCCAATACTAGATGTAACATCCGTAAAATTCTCGTAATTAAAGTCGCTACGATATCGTGGCGACTTGCAGTGTGTTAGCGGTGCGACATCATGAGGAAACCTGCACAGTGGCTGACTGTTTAGTTTACTAGTGTGTATACGGCTACTGCCACTAGATGGCGGTAGTCGTAAAAGTCATGTCAGATTTAGGCGACTTGAATAAAATCTGACACCAGTGTACACTCGATAAGAAAGAAGCGGTGCGACAATACTCAAAAGTATGGCAGTATACCGGGTGAATTTTAATTCATTGGCATCTTTTCTATGAAAGCACTCATGATTGTGAACAACTTCCTGTATGGGACCAACTCAATACGACCGAAAAAAAAACAGCTGTTCCATACATTTTGGCAGCTTGCAAATTTTGACTCATCATTAAAAAAACATATTTTTTTGTCTTTATAGTAATTATGTTGCTCGCGGTTTGTTGCCATTTTTTTTTCATTTATTCAAATTTTTATTCATTCATTCAATCAACTGGATACGAGGCTTTAGCGGACAAATGATTTCATACAGAGTGTATTCAAAAACATTGCTTCTATTGGTATTCATGAATATGAGCTACTTTTTGTATGGGACTGATAGCTCAAAAATCTGCTGTTCCATTTTATTTGCAATACCTTCGTCATCGTCCAAAATGTAATGAAAATCAACGTAGGTACGTAAAGTTTGAAAAATTCAAAAGGCTACATATACTTATGTATAATAGGGTTCACAAAAGAATGTTGAAAATAATACAAAATAGACATTATATAAACCTGTATATGTTATTGAAGTTCGAAAAGTAATGTGTAAATAAAATATATAATTAATTCTAGGTTGCCTTATATTAATTAATATTTACAAAATTTACAATAGTTAAGTATCATTTTGAAAGTCTTATGAAGTTACCCAAATAGTACTTAAGTATGGTAGATGGGCGTTTTTCCTTAAAAATTATACAAATAAATAATTATTTTTTAGAAAATCTATTTTATAATAGTCTCTGCGTACCCCCATGGGAACAAGGCATTCTATCATTCTATACTGTATCTACGTAGGTAAACATTACCTAAGCAAGAATAGTATGTCAGCGAACATTTATCTCATAAATCGTTAACGAAAATTTAAATATTCAATGACAACGAAAATATATTGTAAAAAAAATATATTTATACATTTCCATGTGAAACGAAATAATAATGCATGGAAAAAATCATGAATAATTCCTTCTTATTTCAAAGGATTCTTTTTTTTTTAGCTGTTTTCTTTTTTCAAAATACGAGCATAGGCGGCCATAGTGATGTACCAATGATTTGAATAATGGATAACGTTACAACATAACACGTTTTTAAGTTTTTAATTCGTTGTTTTGATTATATTATGCAGTCACATCTTAGAATTAAGAAATAACAATAAAAATAAATAGAAATAATTAAGTTTTCATTTGCGTAGTCAATATTTTATGAAATTTATGTAGGTATGTAATGCAACTATACCATTTAATCAAACTTTAAGCTCATTCCTTTCTAGTTGCAATCCAAATATTGAATATTATAATATAAAATGTAGTTATTTTATATAGATAATATAGCATCTAGTTATTATACAAGAAACATTATAAAATACCAAATTAAGTAACGTCCGTCTCACGAAAGAAGTCTCGCAGACGCGGCGCCACAGTCGACGTCGGAGCGTTGCTAATCTATCTGTCATTATTAGTTCCACATATTTCCGCGGGATGCACAAACTCGTTGACATTGCTCCCTTGGTGGTGAAACTGTTGCGTGTTGTCAACGATAACACTCGTATAGCCTCCTTCTTGCACTGATGGACTAGATGTCATTTTGCCGAAATCCCCAGCAATATTATTGTCTATTCTCCCGTTTTGACTTTGACCGTTGTGTCCGTAAAAGGTTATTAAATTCGTATAATTATACTGTTGATTCGCGGCCTCTAAACTTTCTATAGAACTACACGATGAACTACTCGCAGAAAAAGGCCTCTGATTTTGCAGATAGCCAACGTAATTAGGTACAACTTCATTGGTTTCTTGATAGTTTTCATTGTAAAACAGCTCTGGGTAGCTTCCGTTCTGGTAGTAGTCCTCCTGAGCCTCATAAGGGGGTATGACTGGCAGTGAGTATTCGGGGTAGTTGTATCCTCCACTGGAATCGCCGCTGAAATCACTCTCGTTGAGATTGATGTGGTTGTGAATTTTGTCATTACGCAGCGGTATTTGGGGTGACGTGGTGGGGGGCGCGTGGGGGGGAGGGTCCACGTGGCTGTTCAGCTTCGGCGGACCTTGGTCTAAATTGAGTATCAAGTTCTTCTCTTCGACGTCACTGCAACAATATATTTTGTTTTTAGACAAAGAACATATAAAAAACAGTGTTTACCGATGGGTAAAATTGAGTAATTTAATGTTTAATTTTGAATAATAATATTAAAATACTAGCTTTTGCACTCGGCTTTGTTTGCGTTTTCGTTCTTTACTCATTTCACCCCCTTAGAAATAGGCACAGAATTATGGGATAGGGATGGAATTCCTTTCTTAGCGCCCACTTACACTATATGTATAAGGAACTCTCTAAGTACAGCAGTTTCGTCTCTGCGTTGAAATATCAATAGTCAATAGGAGTCAAATTTTATTTATAGATTAGTAGAGACCTCATCTCTAAATTCTCCATGGCTGTGAGTCCTCGACGACGTCGACATTTGGAGATTTCAAAGCTCACCTTAGAACATAATTAATGGAGACGATACAGTGCGGTCGCGACGACCTTGAGTTGTGGACAATGGTGGCGTAGCTCTGCACCCACACCCAGCCCCCGGACTTCGTCAGGAAGCGGTAGTACCGTGACGTCACTTGGCCCTTCGTTAGCACTGTAAAATAATGATAATATTTAATTTTTGAATAACAATAGCAATATAAAAATAACGAAAACGTTACATTCGATTGGATAACGGTATAATAATAACGAAAACGTTACATTTAACTTGGTACCATAGATAACTAATAGAAACAAGCAGTTTCATAATAGATAATTAAGTAGCGAATAATTACGCAAAGCCCGACGCAGATTACGGCATAAATACATGCAAGGAACAAATAACCCATTGCCACGAGAGGATCACAGCAATGGTACTAATATACATGTTTTCTTCGTAGAAATAAGATAATTTTCCACGGTAAAAAGTAGCCTACGTCATCTCCTACTCCTACTCTCCAACTTATTAAAGATAAATAAAAAGAATTAAGTTTTAGACGTTTAATGTACGAGAGTATATTATTTGGTGAATAAACAAAACCATAGCAACAGATATTTATCATAGAGAAACCTCATTCCTAACATGCCCTGCTCTTTATTTTAAACCAAATATTTCACAGAACTTTAAGAACTTTGGTTTAAACAATGGTTTTGTGAATACATCTGCTAATTCATTTTCAGAACTCACATGTTGTATCTTTATCTCACCTAGTGTTACACATTCTCTTACATAAAAATGTTTTAACTTAATGTGTTTAGTTTTTCGGTGACGTTCATAAGATGGATTGTGGGCAAGGTTTATAGCAGATTCACTGTCTATGCATAGGATGGGTGTTTCAATAGTACCACATAAATTTTGGAATAATCTTTTCAACCAAACTATTTCCCTGCACGCTTCGCTAGTAGCTACAATATCCGCCTCTGTGGAAGAGAGAGCCACTGAAGTTTGTTTAGAACTTCTCCACGAAATTGCTGATCCTCCATACAGACATATGATTCCACTTGTAGAACTACCACTCATGGTATCACCTCCGAGATCTGCATCACTATAGCATACAAGGCGTTTCTCACCTTTCTTGTATACTAAACCTTTCCCAGATGTTCCTTTCAAGTAACGAAATATTCTCTTTACTTGTACAACATTCTTTTTAGTAGGATTTTCCAGATTTCTAGATATAACACTCAGGGCATATGATATATCTGGTCTTGTACCAACCATTAGATAACTGAGTGCTCCTACAGCCTGTCTGTAAGGAAAATTTACATAATTATCTTCCATGTGTTCGGTGTTTAATTCCGAATCTTTGATTATCGGCGTTCCCACTACTTTGCTATTATTCATACCATATTTTTCTAGAATTTTCTTTGTATAGGCCGCTTGGTGTACTTTAATACTACCATCTTTACTGTTTTCTATTTCTAGACCTAAAAAATAGGATGCTGCTTTTGTGGTTATTTTGAATCGACACTTTAATTCATTTTTAATGAATGTCTCAGCATCAGAGTCATTAGAAGCCAATAACCCATCATCAACGTACAGTGCTAACAGTATCTTTGTTTTTCCACGTTGTCGAACGTATAAACATGGATCTGCATCACTTTGTACAAATTCACTCTTTACCAAAAAATCATGTATGCACTCATTCCAACATTTGGAGCTTTGCTTAAGTCCATATAAACTTCTCTTTAATTTACATACATTTTGAGTTCCATCATTGTATCCTATAGGTTGTTGCATATAAACCTCTTCTTTGACTGTCCCATACAGAAATGCTGTTGAAACATCGAATTGTTTAAGAGTCAAACCTTCATTCGCAGCAATACTTAACAATGCTCTTATCGAACTCATTTTTTGCAACTGGACTAAATGTTTTATTGTAATCTATGCCTTTCTTTTGTAAGTAACCAACAGCCACCAATCGTGCTTTATACTTGTCAATAGTGCCATCATGGTTTCTTTTTATTTTATATACCCATTTGCAGTTAAGGGCTTTTCTGTTCTTTGGCAATTTTGTCAGATCCCATGTCTGATTTTCATTTAACGAGCTAATTTCATTATTCATAGCCTCTACCCACTTATCTTTATCAGAACTGTTCATTGCTTCTTTATAGGAAGATGGTTCCGAGTCAGATATCACTTCATTAATGAAGTTTTCAAAATTAAACCTGTCTGGGGCTTTAATTTGATTACGATCACGAAGATTACGTCTGTTGCTTTCTGCAACCGGCATTTCGTATTGTCGTACGTTTTTATCTGATCTTTCATTTTGTTGCTGTAAAGCAATCTCATCACCATCATTAGATCCAATCGATGCATAGTCCTCAGACTGTGTAGATAAGCAATCTTCATTGTCCTGATTCTGTGAGTTATGTTGATTAGCTCTTGAAAAAGTAGGAAGCTCAAACTCATACGTATTTCTTTCTTTAGCCTCAGGTGTGATTGGGATAGATGCATTGTCTATAAGAGGAACTTCTTGAAATGTTACATCTCTAGAACGCAGCAATCTGAAATTTTCTAAATCAAATACTCTATATCCCTCGTCACCGTCGTACCCAATTAAAATACCTTTTTGAGCTTTTCTATCTAACTTTCTCACTCTTCTTTGTTTTGGTATATGCACGTAGCTATCGCTTCCAATTATTCTCAAGTGGCTTATTTTGGGTTTTTTATTGCACCAAAGTTCATAGGGCGACTTTCCTGGTTGAGTCGTAGGTCCCGTGCGATTTAATATATATACTGAGGTTCTTGCTATTTCAGCCCACAGTCCTCTAGGAATTTTATTGTGAGCGTGCATTAGTGCTCTTACCATTTCAACGATAGTACGATTATCTCTCTCAGCACAACCGTTTTGTTCTGGAGTATAAGGCATTGTTAGCCTTTGTTTTATCCCTTCCTCTCTTAATACATGTTGTACTTGTTCATTATCAAACTCGCCACCGTTGTCACTTATTATTTCTTGAATGACATGTCCAGATGTTTTAGCTTCACGCAAATAATCTCTCAATCGTGCAGCAACTTCCGACTTTTGTCTCAAGAAGTAAATATGTCGAAATCGGGAGTAATCGTCTTTGAACAATACATAATACCTGTATTTTGAAATAGAATAAGGGAATGGTCCACATACGTCTGTGTGTATTAATTCTCCTATTCGAGTCGCTCTTTCTCTTGTTCCGAATTTATTTCTATGTGCCTTCCCATAAACACATCCTTGACAAAGTTGTTCATCTTTTTCGGCTTTAATTCTAATTCCAAATTCTCTTTGAATAACTTCTTTGACATGTCTTTTGTTTTGGTGGCCGAAACGTTCGTGATACAGTTGAAGTTGATTTAAAACAGTTAAGCTATTGATTTGGATATTTGGTGTAAGTACTTTTATATTTAATCTATACAAACCTCCATATCTCTCTCTATAACCAATTAACTTCGTTTTTCCATTGATCTTCAACGTACAAGTTTTAGTACTTGACTCGAAAATACTATTTTCACATAGATCTTGTGAAGCCAATACAGAAAACAAGTTTCGTTTTATGGATGGAACATACCAGACATTTGTTAGAGTGATGAGCTCTTTCTTATTGTCGCTTAAGTGAGCTTGCAATCTTATTTGACCTTTTCCTACGGCCCCGATACACTCACCATTTGCGGTCATTACATTATGAGATTCGATAAAGTCCTCGTAAGATTCAAATAAATCTCTTCTGTTTGTGACATGGTTGGTTGCTCCATTATCAACATACCAAGAGTCTTTATGTCTTTTCTCTTCTGACATGAAAGTTAAGCTTGTCAATACTGTTGTATTACATGCAGGTTGATGTGATGGTTTAGGAGGTCTACCATCAGCTTTCCACTTACTGCATTGTTTCACTCCATGTCCTTCTTCTCCACAATACTTACATTTGAAAAATCTTTTCTTTTTGTTGTCTTGTTTTATTTTATTAACATATAGTACCTCTTTACTATTTTCTGATACTGATTCATTACCATTACTTTTATTTTCTAACGCTCTTTCATATGCACAAAGCTGTGTGGTAAGATTTTCAATCGTACGTTCCTGAGATATAAGCATCCAACTTGATTTGAAACTGAAGTAATCCTCAGGAAGCGTATCCAATATTTTACATATTAGCAAAATTTCAGGAAGTTGACTTCCATCTACAGATAACAGTCTATTCAAATCGTGCCATAAGTTCTTTATGACGGACAGATGTGATCCCATATCATGTTTTGGTTCCTTTTTATATTTAAAGAATTCCATACATACGTCATACGATCTATCTTGTGATGAGCGTTCATATAGGCGGTTCAACTCATTCCACATCTCATGTGCTGACGTAAAACGCATCACTTTTGTGAGCATTTCTTCGGTCATGTTAGTCGTTAGTAGAAGCATGGCTATACTCTCTACTCTATTAAATTCGTCACATTTTTCTTTAAAACTTTTTAATAATTCAGGAGTAGAATGCTCACCTGGATGTTCAGGCTTTTGGAAATCACCTTTAGCACTTCTAAGGCTCCGTGATGGGTCCTCAGCAATAGCACAATTTTATATCTCCAAGTCGACCAATTTGTTCCGTCGAACTTGCCAATATCTATTTTTATATTGTTGGCCATGGTGAAAAAATCTTCTTGATCAGCATAAATTCCTAACGCTCTGCTACCATATTAAAGATAAATAAAAAGAATTAAGTTTTAGACGTTTAATGTACGAGAGTATATTATTTGGTGAATAAACAAAACCATAGCAACAGATATTTATCATAGAGAAACCTCATTCCTAACACAACTATCTCCACACAAAAAATCACATCAATCCATGGCTCCGTTTTAACGTGAAAGAAGGACAAACAAACACAAACTTACATGTTAAATGTGAATATCTCATGTGTAAGATATCTGTGCCGTGTATGTACTGGTAAAGGGTTTTTTCTATCAGGTCTTGAGGCTCGAAGCCTGTCAGCGAGGCGACTCTGTAACAACGAAAGAAAAAAATATGAATAACGAACACGTTACTTTCATTTAGATGAATAATTAAAACGTTATTTTAATAACGAAAATGTTACAACTTGTTCCCAAGCTTATTGGCAAAATAACATCGATAGGCAAAAATTGACTAGGCTGGCATTCGACACACTTTTTCTCTTCTTTTGGTTTTTAATGTGTGTATTTTACTAATATAGTTATAAGTTTTCATTGTTACTAACCAAAGTATGGTAAATAATCAAAGTCAGTCTGAAATAAATATTTTTATTATTATTATTTTGCCAAACATTCGATTTTGCGTGAATCAGTAATAGGTACCGACCAACCTATTTAGGTACATTATAAACTAGGTAATAATTTTATAAATCTACACGGGATTCCGTAGGACAGGTAGAAAAGAAAGCTAGTTTATAAATATTAGTTTTAAGAGCAAATTATATAATGTCATTCACTCGTACGAACTTAGTAAAAGAGGGTAAAATCACCATTAAAAATTAACCATCGGAAACCCGACACCACACCGTCACCGTCGCGTCAGCAAAAAAACTGCTGTCAGGCGAAAAAGTGTTGACTCAAAAAAGTGTCGCTTCCGCAAATTAGACAAGGGTTGTTGAGGTTGAGATCATATGGGGGCTAAGGGCGTGATTTTTTTCGTCGTAATAGCACAGATAATTACTACAAAAATCAAGAGAGTAGTCAAATGCTAGTAAAAAAATAGTACAAGTACCTAATATAATATTCAACAAAATATCCCTAGAATATTTTTTAGGTTTTCGGACAAAGTCCAATTCACTTCAAATAGCTTTTAAAATATATGATGTATTAATGTGCATGTACATACGTATATAATAACGTCTTTATCCCTTACGGGGTAGACAGAGCCAAGAGTCGTGAGACTCGAAGGCCACGCTTAGCTGAATAGTGGGCTCTCTGATGGAATGGAGATTCAGGTATAGTGACAGGTTGCTAGCCCATCGCCTATGAGTAAAATATGAGTATGTACATTTACAAATTACGTAAACAAAGAATATACATACATACATAGAATCACGTCTTTATCCCTTACAGGGTAGACAGAGACGAGAGTCGTGTGACTCGAAGGCCACGCTTAGATTCAGGTATAAATGACAGGTTGCTAGCCCATCGCCTATGAGTGGAGGATCCCCAGTTTAAAGCCCTTTTCCTCGATTGACTTTTACAATCTGCGCGGGAAGAGAAGCAGCTGGCACATTCTATGTTTTTTTTTCGCTCCCAGACCAGCATGGAAGCAATGTAGAATAAATAATAAAGAATATGAATACGGTAATCCCACTCGTACTATTAATACTCGTATATAAATGGAAAAGTTTGGACGAGAGTTTGTGAGGATGTTTGTACTCAATCACGCAAAATCTACTGGACGGATTTCGATGAAATTTGGTATACGGGTAGAAAAATACCCGGAATAGTACATAGGGTACTTTGTATCCCGAAATTCTCACGGGAGCGAAGCCCCGGGGCGCGGCTAGTAAAATATTTTGCAAAACAAGGCAAGGATGGTCATGATGATTATTGTATAAAGTCCGCTTTTTCTTAATTGTCCTATTATGTAAACAATCTTACCATGTCTTTTCATGATTTTACAACAATATATATTAAAATAGACTTTTTAGGGAATTACTTTCGTGGTTAATGTTTTACTTTAGAATGTTTAGGTTTGAACAAATATTTGATTTATTTCCAACAAAATTCAACAAAAAGTACTTTAAAGATTGTTTACATAATAGAACAATTAAGAAAAAAATGAGTTTACAAAGAGCCATCTAAGCATCGAGTTTACTAAACACAATCCAATAAAGAAGTTGCATGGCAACAGATAATACAAACAAAGACAGCAATCGCATCACATTTCAAAATACGGCGTCATATTCAATCTAGGGCAGCCAAGGACAGCATAAAATATAAAGTTACTACAAAAAAATTAATAAGTATATTTCCAAACATATATTTATTTAGTTTAAAAGTATCATGACATGTTTTCATTAGTATCTCTTACAGGATTTTACCAACTTTTGTGTACACCAAATGGCAACGAAATACCAAATGTAAACCGAGGGAGGGGCCTAGCTACCTGTAGCACAGGTTCCCATAGGAACCTATTTCAGGAGCTAGTCTCTAACCAAGGGTGAACAAGACTGTATTAAATGATACACCCTTGTAAGAGAGAAATAAACGAAATTTTTTTTTTTTTTTTTTTTTTAAATGTAAATTACTAGTATGGGACTTTGTTTCCGTGGAAACTTCGGGAAATCCTCTCTTAGTGCTCCCCTACCCTCCCTAAGGAACCTACATGACAAATTTCAGCGTCCTACGTCCAGTAATTTTGCCTGTTCGGTCTCAGTCGTAATACGGAATAATTTTATACTTACATATTGATTAAAAGAAAAAAGTTAAATAGGAATTAAAACCAATAACTCAAGGATGGATGGACCGAATAAAATAATTTCGTACAAGGAATCCTGGAACAGCCTTGGAGCTTTTTCCAGGTTTTCAACTACTCTAATACGAAATGTAATTCTTTGTATCCCGAAATTATTAAGATATCTACTGGTACTGGTGACCCAGGGCACAGACTATTTAAAATAATTTTGCGTATCAGATCACCACCTTCTTTTTTTAATTCGAAAAAACTGGTCGAGGTATCTCGTGACCAAAGGGCTGGCAGCTTTGGCCAGAGGCTAAGCATTGCCATACAGCTTGGCAATGCAGCAGCCTTTTGGGCACGTAGTCGCGGGGCTACGCTCTTGACAACTTGTAATTTTTTTGTTCCTTAGTTTTTTTTATAACATACGAGTAAGCGGGTCATCTGATGGTAAGCGATCACTGTCCATAGACAAATGCAACACTTATTCAATTATTACCTTATTTTATTGCATTTTAACTGTGTCTAATTTATTTATTTTCTTGCTTATATAGTTCTATCTGGACCATAGAGCTAGATTTTTTTTTAATTTTATGTTTTTTTTTCTGTCTATGATCTGGAACGTCGTTATTTTATAACAAGACTGTGTCGTGCAGATATGCAAAATAATACACCTGGGCTGACCAGCTGGGTCTAACTCGTGTGCTGTAAGGCGACACCGCACGTCTCTATGCTTAGCTTGCAAATCGTAGTCAATAAACCAAGTGGAAGCGGTGGTGGCCAAGTGGTAATGACACCCGCCTGAGGTCGGGTAGGACCCGGGTTCAAATCCTCTGTGTCACATGAGTATTTGTAGACCAATCTGTCTCTTGTATGGTAGTTTTCTCATAGACCACCTGTTTCCGGTGAAGGAGAACATCGTGAGGAAACCTGCACATTGGCTGTTTAGTTTACTAGTGTGTATACAGCTACTGCCACTAGATGGCGGTAGTAGTAAAAGTCATGCCAGATGCCTTTAGGCGACTTGAATAAAATCTGACACCAGTGTTAGTGATAACACACTCGATAAGAAGAATAAACCAACCAAGTTAAGTATTTCTTAGCGACTTCTTTTTTAACGACCCCCGTGGCCTAACGGTCATCACGCCGGACTGCCACACCGGAGTTCGGTTCGATCCCCGGTCGGGTTAACATGGAAAATGATCTCTTTCAGATTGGCCTGGGTTTTGGATGTTTATTTAGACATAGATGACAGACAGATACAAATTCTAAAAAATCGTTTTGGCTTCGCTATTGGCCCTATAAAGATACACAGCCCAGTTACAGCTTTATTATGTACTAGCTGGCGCCCGCGGCTTTCGCTCGCGTTAATCCTTTCTTAGCGGATGCCCACATCATAACATCTACCTGCATGCCAAATTTCAGCCCGATCCGTCCAGTGGTTTGGGCTGTGCGTTGATAGATCCTATGTCAGTCAGTCAGTAAGTCAGTCAGTCACCTTTGAGTTATATATATATAGATTGATGACTATAGTCATCAATACAAATATATACTATAGCTGTAGCCTGTGCCCGCGAATTCGTCCGCGCGTAATTTACAATTATTAATATCTCTGGTTCTAAGTGACGGATTAAGATGAAACCTATGCCAGATTTTAAGTTAGACCTTCAACAATATTATAGTGAAAACCGCATCAAATTTGGTCCAGTAGTTTTTGCGTAATACGCGTACAAACATACTGACAGAAAGACAGACAGACAAAAATTCTAAAAAAAATGGTTTTGTTTCCTATTGGCCCTATGAAGACCTCTCCTAGTTTTTTTCTTAAATATCTCCAATGTACAGACACAGACCAGTTCTGTTCTGTGCCCTCCCAGCCAGTGGTTAAACTGCAAGAGTTTAGGGCTGGGTCCACCTCCGAGGGGTGCACTTTCCACGAGAGAGCTGAGCCTGGACGTTATGTACATTCTCGTTCTCGTGCCGTGGAGGAGTGCTCCACTCAGACGTGAATCCCTAATCCCCAGCTCGAGAAACCAGTTGGGCACGTAGACGTGATTGGGAGTGTGGGGCGGGGCAGCCAGGATAGGAGTGATGGGATGTTTTTAGAACCGACCGAATTCCAGCATCAAATCAGTATCAGCTTTATTATATGTACTTATTGTATATTGTATTGATGATGATAATATGTGTTATACATAAAACTTTTTTCCAAAAAAGTGAACCGACTTCCATCATAAAACTTAAAATCAAGAAATAACAATAAAGAAAAATGTATTGGCATGCTACCTACTGATTGAGGTGAAGTCGGTGCCAAGTGCAGGAGTAAGGATGTTATGTAATTGTTTAGCTAGGCATTTTATATACTCGTATATGTATACACGATTCTAATGTAAATTTAGATTATTTATTTTTTTCGGCACCGACTTCACCTCATTCAGTAGGTAGCATGCCAATACATTTTTCTTTATTGTTATTTCTTGATTTTAAGTTTTATGATGGAAGTCGGTTCACTTTTTTGGAAAAAAGTTTTATTTTATTATTTTTAGTGCTACTACACTAATTTTCTTTAATAAAAACTTAAACTTTTCTTCTGGCCGAAAATAAAGAATTAAGAATTCGAAACTTTTTATGTCAGTCTGATTTGAAATGTCAAACATGTCAAATTGTCTGTTATTTTGGCACATAAATAGACCGAGAGCTCCGCGACGACCAAACCTTCCTTATTTTAAAAATGCTGAATGTTTCTCTGCGTGGTATATACGGGTAAAAATATTAGCGACTAGGTATGAAGTTTGGATCTTAGTTGCTTATGCAGGTAATATGGCTAGCAAGGATGATGTTTATAGGTATAAAAAGCACCCTTGGGGCCTCCCAAAGTAACATTAAATTCAGATTTTGTAATAAAACAAATATAACTATAATTTAGTAAAGTAACTATGTCTGGCAGGGGTTTATATCTGCACCAATTGCCTGGTAATGGATGGCGTGATTTCTAATATTATTCTGAATAAAATCTTTAAAAAACTTTACTTTGAGGAAATTGAGCTACCACTTTATATGCTATTGCTACAAATTATCTGCCTATAAGTAATCATGATCCAACTTTTATAGTCGCTAATCGCTATATCTATGTTGGGGACATACACAGAAAATCTTGAGTTTTAATAAAATAAGAAAGGGCATGCTGTCGCGGGCTTTTGCTCTATAATGCAATGTTGATATTTTTATTATTTGTTAGGTATCTTTAAAATTACCGAACAGATTCGGACGTGGTTAAAATGGGACCAACTTGGGAATAAACCCTTTCGAATAAAAAAACAATTTTGGAAATCAGTCCACAATTGGCGGAGAAATCGGCGAACATACATAAAAAAAAACATACATACATCGAAACATATAACCTCCTCCTTTTTTGGGAAGTCGGTTGAAAATTAAATGGCGATGCATTTCAGCTGAACAACTGAAAACTTCCACCAACTGTAAGGGTTACTTATGACTGTGGCTAGTTAAATATTATGGACAGCATAAATTTAAAATAATTGTAAACTGTGACTTTAGACATACGAATACGCCATGCTACAGG
The DNA here is from genome assembly GCA_018467065.1 of Ephestia elutella. Lineage (NCBI taxonomy): Eukaryota > Metazoa > Arthropoda > Insecta > Lepidoptera > Pyralidae > Ephestia > Ephestia elutella. The sequence continues at coordinate 3,806,397 of CM031587.1, read as the reverse complement.
AACGTAAGTACTGTCGGCAAAGTCGATACAGGGATCAAAATGTATAATGTATGAATTTCCCACGGGAACAGTGCTTTTTCCCGGGATGAAAGGTACCCTATGTCCTTCTTAGAACTTAAAACTGTATGCGATATTTCAGGAAGGTTGGTTCAGTAGATAAAGCGTGAAGAGGTAACAAACAAACAAATAAATAAAATAAACAAACTCACTTTCGCATTTATAATATTAGTTAGGACAACACAATAGCTAATTATTAAAAAAAAATAAACACGACTGACAACTCACACCACACAGCCTATGTCACTCGGAGGAATGCAAAGAATCTAAAAATACCTCTCACATCAAGATCTGGCGGAATAAAGAAACTTGCATACATACATTGTACCCTGAAAACAACACTCCCTTTTTGGTCAGTCGTGTAAAAACTGTAAACTGTGTCTGTTCTTGGGAGATATTTTAAAAAATCTACGATGGCTCTTTTTAGGTCTTATTCTTGGGAGACATTTTAAAAAATCTACGATCGCTCTTTTTAGGTCTTATATTGCATGTAAGACCGTCTCAAACATTTAAGACGCCGTCAAATACTTGAGTGACGTTTCAGTATTCGGCCGATAGAAGCCAAAATGTTTCTTTTAGATTTTTTGTCTGTCTGTATGTTTGTACGCGCATCACGCAAAAACTACTGACTGACATTTGACGCCGATGTCACTGTTGTATTGCTGAAGCTCTAATTTAAAAATCTGGCTCAGATTTCATCTTGATACGACATAGAACCAGAAATCTAACAATAGTCAATCAATAGACATAAAATTCTTTCGTTGCTAAGTGACTGAAAGACAACGCACAGCCAAAACTACTGGGCGTAGGAAGCTGAAATTTGTCATGTAGGTTCCTTAGGGAGTGTAGGGGAGCACTGAGAGAGGAATTCCCGAAATTCCCATGGGAACAAAGTCCCGGGTCCATTGCTAGATAGTATTAAAATGTTTCATGAGTTTCTTTCGGCATTATTCTCAGCAGTGGTCGTTCCGAAATGCTAGTAGTTTGTAGCTTTGAGACATAATATATTATGATTACATAATTAGTTATCGACGTGAAACAGGTCTTTGAAGGTCAAGTTCCAATAAAGAATTTTTGACTTTGACTTTGACTAAAGCTAGTACTTTGACTTACTTTGTATATTGTCCCAAAACCGTATCTTCTCGTTTCGGTTGCGCCTGCGCACGGTACAGATTCGTTCCCCGAAGCCCTAACTATTGTGAGGTTACGGTTTACGCCCGATGATTGCCGTGAACCAATAAACGCTGCACTTGTACCGGCACTGTTTCCATTGACACACGACACGATAACGTTTGACTAAGGTTCGTCCCGATACCTACTCCTTTTACAGGGGCGTCGTGGTAGAATGTTCGCGATCCCATGACGCCCCCAACAACGGCAGGCGCGGAAACGCCGCAGGGAGTTTTAGTGGGTAGTCTGGGCTGGCTAGCGGCCCAGCACCCCAATTCTGCT
>CM031587.1:3743134-3804788 GCA_018467065.1 Ephestia elutella | reverse complement strand
GCGCGGGGGGTAGGTCAACGCCGCGTTCCTATTGGCTCGACTAGCTCGCGCATACGGATACAGAGTGCGCTCGCCATTTGGGGGATAAATATACGCACAGTTCGCTTCAGTTCGCATTCCGGTTTGTGCTCTCGAGGTGTGCAGACGTGTTGTCGCGGCACGCTCTCACGCCAAAGGAGGACTCTCTGGAAGCGCCGATCGTTTGCGGTCAGTGTATTCGGGCTGCTTGAAAGCGGAGCTCTCGGCCTCACAGTGGGTGATTTATCACACACATATTGGTCTTGAATTCTGTGGACATCAGTCAGGGTCTCTGTCTACTAACGCTAAGCGTCTGGGGAATTCTTGGAATTCGGTGTGCACTTGTGCACGCTGGTTTCGGGAACACTCCCCCCCCCCGATCCACTCGTGATCTCCCGGGAGAGAACGTGTGCAATCGCCCTTCTCAGGGCGGCCCTGTTTCGCGTGTTCCCGCATCGCCTTTAGTGCGGACGAAGTCCTCACACTTAGTTGGGGCCCTTTAGCGAGCAAATTGGTCGGCTTTCTAACGAACGCCACCGAGCTGGTTGGTCGCTGAAGGTAGTGCGGACCCTGGCACTAGCCCTTTCACCCCTTCAGGGTGTCGGGCAAGATTACAGGCTGGGCCCGGGACCACTGGCCTTGGGGGCTTCCCTAGTCAACCCCGGGTATCGGTTAGGTAGTTAAGTGTTAGGGACACACCTGTTTGCCCGAACAAGGTTGGCAACAGACCCACACAGACATCACGCAGTAGGGGACATAGGAACACGCCACCCGCCTACACCCGGCGGGAGGCAAGGTATAGGGAACCCGGTGTACCCCCCGGGCTTACCCCCCTCTCACGCTGCCACTAAAATGGCAAGCCCCCTCCGACCCGCCAAACTGGCAAACGCTTCTCAACCTTTTGAGCCCGACATATGGCCAGAGTTTCTCTGGCCAAATTGTTCAGGTCCTCAAGGCAAACAAGATTTGCCCCCTCCACTTCGAGGAACCACCAGCCTCGCCTCCCCCCAACCGATCCCGACCGCGACCGCGTTACCAAACCGTTATGGTATCCTCCCTGTAGAGGAACCCGAGACCGCAATGCAGGTCTCCGAGTGCGCTTTCCCCACCGGAATCCGAGAAATCGGACTCCGAAATGGAGACGGACTCTGAACCTGAGGCGCCGACCGGGTTCACCTCCTCCTCTTCATCTTCAGGCACTGAAGCCACCTCGTCCTCGCAGACGTCTTCCTCCGAAGACGACGATTTCGTCGTCGTAGGGGGAAAACGCCCGCGCAAGTCCCAGTCGGACAAAGCAATGCCACCTCCCAAAGCGGTGAAAACCGCCGAAGGGAAGGCAAATCCGCCTCCTCAAGGCAAACCCGCGACCGCTGCAGCGGCACCCGTCCATAAGCCGAAGGCCCCGCCTCCGGTCATCATCCACGACCCCAAATCCTGGGAGTCGCTATCAAAAACCCTACAGGAGCGTCGTATTTACTATACGAAAGCTCACAAGTGTGACATCGGCATCCGAGTCACACTCCAGTCCGTCCCCGACTACAAGTCGCTCACAGCGATCCTCAACGAGCGGAATGTGCCTTGGCACTCATTCACGCTAGAAGAGGATCGCGTCCTTCGCGCCGTCATCAGGCGTATCCCCCAGGACATCTCCACTGAGTACGTCCTGGAGTCCCTTCGATCCCAAAATCTCCCTGTCCGGGAAGTCCACCGGATGTATCAGGGTCGCAACCCACGTGTACCATACGATATGGTACACGTCATCCTGGACAAATCCCCGGAAGGGAAAGGGATCTTCAAAGTGAAGACCGTCGCGGGTCTCACTGGCTTCTCCGTAGAAGCCCCCTACAAGCGGGGACAAATCGGGCAGTGTCACAACTGCCAGTACTACGGCCATTCGGCCCGAAACTGTCATGCCAAGCCACGCTGCGTCAAGTGCCTGGGAGACCATCCCACACGCGACTGCGAGCGCACCAGGGAGTCTCCGGGCGAGCCTGAGTGCGTGCTCTGCGGGGCTCGGGCCACCCTGCCAATTGGCGCGGGTGCCCGAAGGCTCCAAAGAGCAAGCCAAAACAGGCTACGACCGCAAATTCCACTGGTGCCAGGCGTAGGCCAACGGCACCCGCGGCCACTAGGGCCACCGTCCCAGATACCGCTGACTCAGCGGCGTTCCCTCCCATTGGGAAGAGGCCATCAGCCTCACTCCCAACTCCAGTCCCTCGCCCAGCCCCTCAGGCTCCGGCAAACTATGCTGCAGCGGTCAAACCCGCCGCCACGCCAAAACACGATCGCCAGATCGAAAGCTCTCCCGCGGCTCTGCCTGCACCCTCAGGGTCAAGCAACCGCGGAACAGCCGGAAGTCAGGCGTTCGAGTTCGGACTGAGCGTAATCGTTTCCCTCGACATCGATATGGTCGAGGAAATCGGGAACGCTCTAATCCAGGCGGGCGACGACTTCGCCGAACGTATAAAGGTAGCAATGCGCTACCGTAATGAGATCCGCAAGATCCAATCGGTTATGATCCCCCAAAACCTCCAAACGCAACCATAATGGGTAGTCTGAATCAGAGGAACAAACCCCGATCGTTGACCTTGGCATTTTTCAATGCCAATGGCATTCGTGAAAAGAAGGTAGAGATCACTCAATACCTTACCAAACACCAGGTGGACATCCTCTTGGTGCAAGAGACCTTCCTCAAACCATTCCACCGCGACCCGCGCATTGCCAATTACAACTTAGTCCGCAATGATAGAATAGGGACCCCCCTCGGAGGGACCCTAATCTATTACAAAAGGTCTCTGCACTGCTCCTCCCTCGATCCCCCAGCTCTCACGAACTTGGAATGCTCCATCATACGCATCGCGATGACCGGCCATTCGCCGATCAACATCGCCTCCGTCTACCTCAGGCCTACTAGAACTCTACTTAGTAGTGACCTAGAAGCCCTATTCGCTATGGGACACGCCACCATTCTGGCTGGCGATCTCAACAGCAAGCACACCAGGTGGCATTCGATTTCCAACTCGACCAACGGCAATACCCTAGTGCGACTCGAAGAGTCCCTAGACCTTGACGTTGTAGCCCCCCTGAGTGCAACTCACTACCCGACCACCGCAGGTCACACTCCCAGCGTCATTGACGTAGCACTACTCAAGAACATAGCCCTTCAGGTTTGTTCAATCGAAGTCCACTCAGAACTTGATTCTGACCACCGACCCGTCTTACTCCAACTAGGACAAACAGACAACGGAAGGACAGTGCACACAAGAACGGTAACGGACTGGAAGAAACTCGCAAGAGTACTCGACCAGCCCTCAGCCGACTTGAATGCAATCCCCGATAGGATCCAATCCAATGACGAGACAGACTTGGCTATCTCTTCCCTCACCAATCATCTGCAATCAGCCCTCCAGGGTTGCTCCAGGCAGGTCCCATCTGTGGATCCGAACCACAGAATGGAGCTGCCTGAAGACATGCGGAACTTGATGACGGAAAAGAACGCCGCGACCAGACTGCACGATCTCTACCCAACTGATGAGGCCCGTTCTCACATGCGCTATCTGCAACGTAGAGTCAGGGAGCGCATGAAAGAACTCAGGGACGAACAGTGGGGTGACCTCCTCGCAGAGATGAAACCGTCGCACACCGCCTATTGGCGTGTAGCACGAGCTCTCTCAAATGCGACACTGTAGCTTCAACCCCTCCACTCACTCGCACGGATGGCTCCATCGCTTTCGATGATGACGAAAAAGCTGGAATGCCTAGCAGACAGCCTGAGAGCCAATGCTCTCCTAGTCGTGAGCCAGTCGACCCAGACCACCTACGGGAAATCGAGTCGCATGTAGAGAGCCTAACAGCCTCCGCAGCGGCCCCTCCCAAATTCCCACTCACTCCTACCACGATCGACGAAGTCGAGTCGATCATCAAGTCCCTACGCCCCGAAAAGCTCCTGGAGCTGACGGGATCTCAAACGGCCTTTAAAGAGCCTACCCCAGACCCTGTTACTTCTGCTAGTAAGCATCTTCAATGCTTGCCTAGCAAATTGCACATTTCCAGACGCCTGGAAACAAGCAACAGTCATAGGTATCCCCAAACCAGGCAAAGACCTGAAGATCCCCACTTCATATCGACCAATCAGCTTACTCAGCTGCATTGGGAAGATATACGAGAGAATAATCTCGAGACGACTCAAGGACTACACCGAGTCCCTGAACCTCTTGCCCAACGAGCAGATGGGTTTCCGCGCAAAACACTCTTGCGTCAACCAACTGCACCGCATCACGGAGCACATCCTTAGTCGCCGCGTCCGCGGCCACTCCACTGGAGGACTCTTCTTCGATGTAGCGAAAGCTTTCGACAAAGTTTGGCACGCTGGCTTGATATCCAAGCTAGCCAAAATGGGAGTGCCTGACAGTCTCGTGCACATCATACGAAACTTCTTGTCGAACAGAACCTTTCGCTACAGAGTAGAGGGTCACCTCTCCAGCCCCCATCCCATCACAGCCGGAGTACCGCAAGGCTCCGTACTGTCCCCCATCCTATACGCATTGTACACCAATGACGTACCGCGCACCCCGCTCGTGGAGCTAGCCCTATTCGCCGATGACACGGCACTCTACACCTCCGACACCCGCAAGGATAATATATCCAAGCGACTCCAAAAAGCGGCCGACGCCCTCGGCGCTTGGTTCAAAAAGTGGCGCATCGAAGTCAACCCAGAGAAGAGCGCGGCAGTGTTCTTCTCCAGGGATAGACAAGGTGCTACCCGCCCTTCCGCATATTGCACCCAACCGCTTCTGCGGACGATATCCATGTTTGGCAAACTCATTCCATGGGTAAACCAAACCAAATATCTGGGTGTCATACTCGACAGCGGCCTCACCTTCGGGGCCCACATCCAAAGAGTTCGAAACCGAGCCGCCTTCTACCTCGGCCGACTATCTCCCATAATCTGCAACGCAAAGATGTCACTTAGAAATAAGCTGACTCTTTACAAGTTGTGCATTCGCCCAGTCATGACCTATGCCAGCGTAGTGTTCGCACACGCAGCACCCACCCACCTGAAGAAGCTTCAAGTACTCCAAAACAGGTTCACGGTCCGAGCCACCGGGACACCCCGGGGACTCCGCTCTCGTGACCTGCACAGAGACTTAGAACTTCCTTCCATCGCCAGTTATCTCAAAGGCGTATCTAAACGATACTTCCAGAGAGCTGCCACTCATCCAAATCCCTTAGTGGTCCAAGCCGCTAACTACACCCCCACCAGAGGAGTCCCCTTGAGGCGTCGACGTCCGAGGCACGTCCTATTCGATCCAGACGACCCCATTACGGTTGCAAACCCCCAGCTCGATAACTCTGCGGAAGCTCCAACCGGGAGCCAGAGTTTCTCTCCACGGTACCGCACTCGACGGAATCGAGGGCGAAGAAGCAGGGATAGCTCGACAATTTTCACCCGGTACCGGTATGTACCTGGGCGCTTCACGCCGACATAGGCCCATAAGGCAGTTAGGTCAGGCCCTTAAGGCAATGAGTGTTGTATCGCTCACGAGCTTGCATCGCTCGCCATTGTTCAAAGGCAAAGCCCATGGCCGAGGTTCGTTTCCCAACTGGGAGCCCCTTGCGCTTTTGCCGAAAAGGCTGTTGGAGTGGCGACAAGCCCTCGCCTCAAAACGTCCCGGTGTAGTAGTAAATGCTTTTTAGAGCAAACTATGTTTTAGTCCTGTCAAAAAAAAAAAAAAAAAAAAAAAAAAAGCTACAGTTCGCAACAGTTCGCTCCAGTTCTCCAGAGAAGAAAGAAGAAACAGAAGACAGAAGCAAAAGAAGAAAGAAGCCTGAAGAATAGTGCTGGGCTCATAGTGTATAGAATAGTGCTCTGTCCGTACGCTCGTTTCGTCCACGCTCGACTGTACCGCTGGGCAATACGACCGAATATTTTGTTTCTTTGACCGTCCGTTCATTCTATCCTGTTTCTTTGTGGTACAGTCTCGAGCGCCTACCGCGCCGCGCTTTCCCTGAGCCCAGGTGTGGAACAGAGGGACGTAGGTTCGACACCCAGCGCACCGGTGTACGGTTCGTCACGTACAATACGTATATGTTATAAAATATAATATCGTTTTTTTTTTATATACGGACAAATCACACAGATCGTTGAGTTAGTATCCCATAACACAAGTCTCGAACTTAATTTGGGGCTAGCTCAATCTGTGTGATTTGTCCGTATATATTTATTGATCCGAATTTCAAGGCAAGCCACCTTCATCAATATATAAACATCCAAGACCCAGGCCTATCTGGAAATGATCATTTTCTATGTTGACCCGACCGGGGATCGAACCTCCGGTGTGGCAGTCTGGCGTGTGTACAATCATAGATGCAGAGAACGACTAAAGGCTGCCACACACCGGATGCGTCTGCGACACCGTGCGTTTCATCTGCAGCACGGCTGCGGCAAAAGCATTTCACACCGGCTCCACGGCGTCGCAGACGCACGGTGTCGCAGACGCAGCGCGCTGCGTTCGCGCAGTCTGCGACGCCGTGTTTTCGTTTCGGATCGCGGCTGTCATTTTGTTTCAAGATGTCGAACAACGAGGAAGCACAAAGTAGTTAAAAGGGTATTTTAGTAATCTGTGGAGGAAGATAGCATTTCAAGTGAATTACTTAACTTACAACTGATAGAGGTAGCGCAATTTTCAGTGTGGAATAAGAGTTAAAAGATGGTTTTCTAAGAATATTTATTCAATGCGAAACATTCTGTTAGATAGATAATTTACAAGATAGTAACCATTGTTTTATTTATGACAATCGTTCTTGACTCACTTATTTCTTTTTAGCTATGAACTTCTATATTCAGAAATACTATGGCTAGGTCTGTTTTGACGTTACACCACAGAGGTTGTACTTTAACAACAACATAATAATCTTTATTTAGTACTTACCTTCAATTCCTAATTCTCTTTAAATTTTTTCCCAAATTATAATTTTGTCCTGTGGATCATATAAACATTTGTAACTGCGTACTAAATATAGTACGCAGTTACAAATGTTTATATGATCCACAATAATAAATTAACTTTTCGCGTATTTCAAAATCCATGATCACTAGTCACTAAAATCCATACTAAAATCTGTAAATATTCACAACTGGAGTGCTGCGGCCGGTGTCGCAGATGCACGCAGACGCATAGATCACCGCGGTGTGTTTTCGACTAAAAAATCCTACGAAATACAACGTCAACACGCCCGAGCGAGTGAGCGACGTTGCCGTTCCGCTTATGCGCGACCGCACCGAGGCCATGGAGGCAATTCTGGGATCTGCGATATAATATCAATTTCGACATTTATCGAAAAAACATGGCGGATATCGATAAATATCGAAAGTGCGTATTCTCGTGATTTCAAATGTGACATTTATCCAGCGTCAGCCCTCGATACGCATCGAGTGGTCGAGCGTGGCCGAAAACCATATCGTGTGTGATATTTGTTGCTTCAAAGCTATTGAATAACATAATATTCGTACTTTACAAGACGCTTTGTATTTTTCTTCAGCTATGGTTTAGTAAAATATGAATGCTGATCATTTTGTATTCAATTTTATTGGAAATCGTTGTTTATTTACATAAAATTATTTTATTGAAGCCTAATATAGAGGTTTGGATAGATACATACTTTGCTTTTTTCTGCCTCGAGTACCATACCTTATTTGTTTCTCGATTCAATTTCGTAAAGAAACAATATCATACATAAGAATATAATTGATACTCCGATAACAAATATCACATAACCTCACACACACAATAAACAAACAATGACAAGTATCCTCGCGTTCCGTTCTCTCCATCAACTCTAAATATTTCATTTTCTTTGCATTTTATAAATTTGCATTGGAGCTTATTAAGTTACATAAAATAAAGTATTATAACTATTTTTACATAAATTCACTATTAAAACATTGGTTTTATATAAAATATTTAATGAAACAAGTAAAACATAAATTTCTCGATTGTAGTTCAGTATAATCGAGAAAAAGGAACGTGTATTCAATTAGAGAAGCCCTAGTTTTCGATATAATATCGAGTTTTATGTCGAATAGGTTCGAGAATACCATTTTGGAGGATTTTGTGATAATTTTGTTCGATAAAAGAAGTTTGATATATTATCAAATTCGATAAAATATCGCAAACGCGAGAATTGGCCTCCATGTTCAGTTTGTATCGCGCGGACTGCCGGCCGACTGATGCACGCAGACGCAACGCAATGCATCTGCGACACCGTCAGTGGGAACCACCGCGTACAAATTCAAATAATACAAATCAAGACGCAGTGCAGCACGTCTGCGACACCGTTTGGTGTGTGTCAGCCTTAAACCTGACGCCCCTGAGATTAGGATTCGATGAGATAGGGAGATAGATAGATCACAACACTTTATTGCACTTTTTACAGAAAAGAACATACACAGTAGTGTCAAAATTAAATACATAAATGAGCGCAAAGGAGTCAGGTGTCTCGTCGTCTGATTGTATACCATTAGGCCACGGAGGTCGTCAAAGCAGCACATTTCCAACTTAATGTAGGTTGTAAAGTAGTTTATTTAACTAGTCTTATGTACCTGTTCCGGTGAAGGAAAACATCGTGAGGAAACTTGCACTCTGGTTGATGATTATCAGCTAGTGTGTGAAATGGAGAAGGCAATGGCAAATCGCTCCATTAACATTCAAGATTCAATTGTTTTTATTTAAATATGAATAAAATTAGCACTTTTAAATCGTCATATAGGTACCTATGTACTTAATAAATACTTAAGTTAGATTAGTTATATAGAAACGTTAGTAAGTGACGTCAGAAAATTACTTACACTACTGCCTCCAAAGCGCAAGTGGAGAAGAGGCGGCGCAACAAATTCCACTGCTGCGTTTTCTCCAAAGACGTCACTTTATGTATGAAGACAGTGATAAGTGTAGAGGAAGCAAGAGAGATCTGTAAGGATCGTAGCAAGTGGAAATCGCTAGTCTCTGCCTATCCACAGGAAAAGTCGTGATATGTAATATGTATATGATCGTGGTATGTAATAAAGGAATTATCAAGTAATTAAATCTTACCTAGCGTCTAAGAATATGAGTCTCATGTCCAAAGAAGCTCGGAACATGAACATATTGGAGTGCAGCTTGACCTCAGTGACGGCGGAGGTGGGGAGCGAGTGGCCGACGGCCACCAGCCCGAGCGGCGCCGAGCCCTCGCCGAAGCGACGCGCGCGCAAATAGCCCGAGCAGTGGATGACCTGCAAAATGTTAATCAAATCAATACATAGGTACTTTATTTACATAAAAATCTTTATTTGCAGCTACAAAACACCTTGCGCTTTTGCCGAAAAGGCTGTTGGAGTGGCGACAAGCCCTCGCCTCAAAACGTCCCGGTGTAGTAGTAAATGCTTTTTAGAGCAAACTATGTTTTAATCCTGTCAAAAAAAAAAAAAAAAAAGCTACAAAACACACATACAGTTTAATTAAGGTCGTATCAGGAAGATCAATCAATCAATATTTATTTGCATGAATACAGTTGATAGAAGATGATACCATTTAATACAGGTACATGTATTCAATTGTGTAAAGGCATGCAAATTTTAAATTAGAACACATTAAATCAAATTGTCCGTTACATAATCATATCAAGAATTCAAATATTCATTTTAATGTCATTAAAAGTATTTTCTAACAGCCATGCAGTCAAAACATTGTCAAAATTCTTCCCATGTAGAATTCCTTTATTGAATTTGGGAGTTTTTACATATAATTATGCTTTGATGATATGAAAAGCATGAGTGAAGAGAGTGATGAGTGTAGAGGAAGCGAGGGAGATCTGTAAGGATCGTAGCAAATGGAAATCGCTAGTCTCTTTCTCTGCCTACCCCCACGGGAAAAAGGCGTGATAATATCTATGTATCAGGAAGTGAAACAGTGGCAATAAAAAGAGTACAATGGAAGGAACTCCACTGACAAGAGCCTCCTTCTTATTTGATGATTGATGTTGAGGGATTAAATAGATGAACTTCAATTTATTATTATCATGCAACGAGGTACTTTATATATAAAAAATCTCACAGGAGCGAAGCCGGGGCGCGGCTAGTTTTGTTAAATAAATTAAAACATTTAATTTAAAATTTGTATCGTAATAAATGACATCAACGAATCATTAAAAATCAGTAAGAAGGAATATCTATCTCATTTTTATTCTTTTTCATAATTTTTAAAACATTTTATTTAAGTATAAAATATCTAATTCGAAGTATCCAATTCAGGTAAGTATCCAATATATTTAAATTTTGCTTGCTATTTATTGTAATGAAGTCTAAACTAGTCTAAAGAATTCCATGTTTCCATTTCAAGTATTTGTAGGTAGGAGTATCTATTCAAGTTTCCTATTTGATTAGCAATATTTTATTTTGTATTTTTTTACTCACTGAGTAAAAAAAATAAGAATATCTAATTTCATATTTAAAAAAAAAATAATCACCAAAAATTCTCAAATAAAGTTAAACAGTCAAACGACACGAGATAAGTTTACCCGTAGAGACGATAGATGGCGCTGTACCATTTTAGAACGCGCTATGGTTTCGTTTGCCTAATACCATAAGGTCTTCACGTATTTCTGTACGAGCTAAAGTTAACTACAATTGCAAACCACTTACTACAAACTCAATTTTTTGAAAGGTTCCAAAGCTCCGGTTGGACCGGTTGTTTTGGCCTAATAAATAATAATGCATAAAAAAATTGCATTGCATTGCAACAAAAAAAAAACAAACTATAGTTATATTTACTAGATTTTGCCCGCGGCTTCGCCCGCGTGAGTTTTCCACGGAAACAGTGCTTTTTCCCGGGATGAAGGGTACCCTTATGCTATGTCTTTCTCAGTACTTCAAACTATGTGTATGCGAAATTTTAGGAAGATTATTTCAGTAGGTATTAGCGTGAAGAAGAGGTAACAAACAAATAGAAGAACGGAAGTACCCCATAGGCATCGAAATACAACTATTGACTACTGTTAGTACATAATATTTCGATGCCCATAGGTTTTGATTGCTGCCTGAAATCGCAAAATATGCGACAATAAGCGATTTTCTGACACAAATTAAGAAAAAAATCGATGTAATAAATCTCAATAGATGGCGTTTTATAAAAGCCGAGTCGTAATAATGGCTGCACCTATATTGTGCGCTTTTTCTTGTCAACCAGAAGCAGAAAAAATAACCTAACTTTTTGACAGTTGCACAAATTACAATATTCGACTAAGGTCAGGTTTAGGTAAGGTTAAGGAATAGGTCGACTGTTTGATAATGCTTCTGCATTAAGGGCTCTCAGTAAGTGAAAACGGCAATATTGGCTGTTTTCTATAAGCTGCTGTTTAAAGAATTGAAGAGTTTTCGCCCTGAAATTTCTGATATGTATTGTAGAACGTATGTTTAAAGGGAGGACTGTTTCCAAAACACGATGGGAAAAATTTTGCTCGATAGAAAAAATCCTGAAGTTACCTCTAAAATTTCATATGAATACAGATAACATCCGTGTTTTATAATAAAAAATGTTTTAAAATCACCAACACAAAGGTATTTTACCTTTTCGATTTCGTGACTGATTTAAATTTTTGAAAAACTAAACATTTCTATTAACTTTTTGATAAAAATGTGAATGGCGCGCAACCGGGACGTAAAGCCGCTTCATATAAATTTTCGCTGACCGCCTAACCCCCCTTAAGCCCACCTATTGTGCCATACATTGTGTTGTACAATAAAGGTTAAATAAATAAATTGATATTTTATAGACGTTTTTTATTAAGTTTTATTTCAAAGAAATGCCAATTCCGTGCATTTTTGCTTTCTGTATGGACTCGTCTTTTACTAAGCGCCAATATTTAAATATATTTATTGACCGAGCGAGCGCAGCGAGCGAAGCGTCTCAGTTTCCACTAGCCGAAAATTCTTTTGTCTGTCCGGCACTCCGGCAGCCTTATTAGCTATCTTGCAAAAGCAAAGCGATAGCCATAATTGCGCAAAATTTGCTTTTTTTCGCAAATTCGTATTACGTACAGCGAAATCCAAACCATAGCAGAGCGATGGCAAAGCCAAAGATAGTGCTGCCTCTGCCGAACAATCGAAGAACTATTTTGTGCATTCAATCGATTCAATCTCTTTGGCCCGAGTGAAGTTTTGCTATTATCTATGGCTTTTGACAGCGTTGCGATAACAATCAGCCAGCAATTTGAACTGTCAAATTGCGATTACAAGAAAGTAATATTTTTTCTTCATCGCCTCGATCGCTGCTTATTTTAAAGTGTATTGTCAGGGCTCGTGCGGTATTATTTATTATTAGAAGCATTTATTGATGAGCAGAGAAGAGATGTACGAGTAAAAACACATCACAACACAACACAAAGCGTACCTAGGCTTCGAAATCAAGCCAACGTCTTGCAGCTTTTAGACTCAGAAAGAAAGAAGAAGAACAAAAGATCGTTTGGAAAATAAGGTAAGTAAAGTTATTTCCTAAGTAGGAACTAAAAACCTACATGGTTTTTATCAAAGATCTTTGGTTGTAAACATGTTATAAAACATTTGTCACGTCTTTAATTACGATGATATATTTTCAGGTCCTCACAGCATTGCCCTTTTTTTGCCATGGTTTTGTATCAGAAGTCTGTGGAAATGAGCTACTTGCACGAAAGGAGCCAGCTTAGTGTCTACTGCAGTGAGAGAAGTCACAAGGACTTTAAACCATCATAGAATACTAAGTATATTCGTTTTCCTCAAACACTACAAGAAAGGCAGTTCATTATGAATGGGTGAGAATATAAATATACTTATTATGATTGGTCAATAGTTTGTTGTTACTACAGTAGTTACTGTTTGAGTTAGTGTACTCAAAACTCTATACAGGTCTCGGAGAACTAGGTAAAATGGTCCCAGTATGACAGGACTGATCATCCGTCTGGCGCTTGTGCTGGTATCCCCAAAAAGTAAATAATAATGTAAAATACTGAAGTTATGGGGTGTTGCAGTATAGAAGTTACTGTTTGATTAGTATTTGGGTCCATTTCCCGAACGGCCACATCTCTTGAATTATTTTGGTCTAATACAATTTTGAAATGATCAAGAAAATAAACTATTCAAGAGAAATTCCTCAATACAATATTGAATTTGAATTGTGTATATTTTATATCAAAATTACTGTTTGTAGAAATACAACAAGATGTTTGAAATAAGCAAAATCAAATTCACTAATCTCTACAGGATGCCGGCTCTACAAACAGGGGTGAACAAGAGGTGTTAGCCAGTGGCCGACAGCAAAGAAATTGCATTGTGCAGAGGTTGTGATCTACGGGGTTAAATTAATATTACTTTTCAAATATAGTTGTACTTATGTAAATAGAATTCAGTAACCTATTTGTTATTTAAAAATATCTTTTATTCATTATAGGTATCTATTTGTTATGTTAAAATTTGAGGTTATTATGGTCAATATTTGAGATTGGCTTCTATTATAGTAGCCAAAACCATTTTTATAATTTTTGTGTAACCTATCGGGCTGTATGTTTATAAACACATGACACAAAAACTACTGGACCAAATTTGATACGGTTTTCACTGTTGTATTGATAATAATAATATTTGGTAGTGTATTGATAAGAAGTGTATTTATTTGTATAAAATGTAAGAAATAAAGAAATGTATGTAGTCAGTTGAATATTTTTTATTCAAATAGATAACATAAATGTATTTACAATTGTTATTTCTTTTCTTACAACTTAAAGACTGTACTAAGAGTTGGCCAGATACTTAGTACTTGCTATAGGTACTTATAGTACTTATTTATTAGTTTATTTCAAATAACAGAGATCCATAGTTGTGTTAGTAACAATTATTCTATGTTAGTACAATAGTTAGGTACTTATTTTTAATAAATTTATACAATTTATATCATAGAAATAAAATTTAGAATAATGACTAGTACCTTATAGGTATAGTACCTTAAAAATAAACTATACATTAAAAAGGTTGATTGTTTGAATTTGAACAAAACGACAAATATACGGACTCTATGTGCACACTATCACCATAACACAGCCTGTTTCCCAATAATAGCCAAGACTTTCTTGTCAACCTCGGACAGATCATCTTGGCTACTAGCATCACCACCTGTACCCAGAGCATCCTGCCTCCGTTTAGCCAGCTCGGTCTTGCTTTTGTGTTTCAAGTCAGCCCAGTACTATAACAATAAAAAGTTATATGAAGAAAGAAAGACAAAAATGCACATAAAGTGATTTGTACAAACCTAAGCAGCAAAATATTAATTGGTATTCTATACTTCTTTACTTATTCTACCTACTTACCTTTTTCCATCGTTCTCCAGATTTAGTTGATCCAGAGCCATAGGAATTGAGCTTATTAGCAAGGTCACTCCACTGTTTATCTACTGCTTCTTTAGACCTTGCTCCAAGCCCCACTCCTTTTGGCAATTAAAGGATGTTCCGCAAGGAAATCCAACAACTCCTCCAGTTGCTCGTTTGATACTCTGTTTGCCATTTCCTAAAACACCGAATAGGTATTTATATTACAAACTAAACTTTGCTGCACAAACATTACACACATTATTTTAAATCACAGCATCACTGTGCCTACTTACTTTGTGAGAGCTGCTGATCCAATGGAGTCATTTTTCACGAATACAAACAAAATCATAACAACGTGACCACTTGTAACACAAGAATGCACCATACTAACAAATTTACCACTTGAAATAGGCGTCAAGCTATTTTTTTTGGAAAAAAGTTTTATTTCTGATAAGTTTTTTCATATTCGTATTGAAAACACTTGCAAACGTGAAATTCCGCGAAACATCTGTTTGAAATTGACATTCATTCCTATAAATTAGTTCCTCCTGATTGCTACTCAATTGCTTTTGTCGCTAGTGTCTATGCTAAAACTAGCGAAAAGTGCATTTAAAGCCACCAGCGAGCGAGTAGCCAGCGATCACATACGTAATACGATTTTTTTGGCGATAAGCAATCGATCGCGCGGTCACTGCGCGATCACTGCGCGATTTTCGCTGATTGCTAAAAGATAGCTAATAAGGCTGCCGATGTTATCGCCTACGGGTCGCATTTCTGAACCGATTCTCATGAAATTTTGTGAGCAGGTTCGGTAATTTTATAGAATTTTTTTTGTCGAGCCAGTTTTTCGAAATTTTAAAAAATGGCGGAAATATATAAAAAAAACCTCATATCTCAGCTATTTCAAAAAATATTCAAAAAATGTCATTAGACGTTTGTTGTTATTCTTATTAAGGCGCAACTTTTTTGTCTGAACAACATAGTGAAATTCAATAAAACCGCTATAAATTCATATATTTGAAATTCTCCTACGATAGTTCACAAAAAAATCAAAAGATGGCGCAGCAAAGCTTTTAATACTCGCAAATTCGCTTATTGACGTGGGTTTGGCATATTTATCTATATATGAGGACCTTGCAGCAAAAGGGAGGCAGATCCAATTTTTTACCGTTACTGGTTTTTTCACTAGAAATTTTAGCAAAAAAAAATACTATATTTTGATGCATAAGGCGCCAATTACACAGAAACGGCGTAAGGTAAAGGCGCGGCGCAGGCATCTTTGCCGCTTCAAAACGTTTTCATACAATATGTAGGTAGGCGACACGTTGTGAATTATACTCAAGCGGCGTGCACTGTTGCCAACTGCTAGCACTGGCAAGTTGCTAGGCATTTTAAAAAATGTTGCTAGATTGCCAATATTTGTTGCCCCATAAAGGTGCTAAAAGTAGCTAAATGTTTTTTTTAAATTTTCATTGGAAAAAAGGTAAACTTTATGCCAAAAGCATCATCTAACAGCTTTGATCTAACAACCTTTTGGTCATACAGAAACAGAGAATGCTATGTGGGTGCAACAATATAAACATACATAAACTATTATACATACATACACTAAATTATATTAATAAAATATGTACAGTAATAAAATTTGTCATTTTACTGTATCACATAAAGTCATAACTTTATGTGATATAGTAAAATAACAAATTCTAACAGCCGTGGTTTATTTTTAATTTTTAAGGAAAATGCGTACCTATTTTTGAAATAAAACAGAAAGTATTAGAAATATATATCATTGTTTAAGAGGAAAATGCCGATGGCTGAGGTTCATCAGTATTTTTCTTTGGACGTATTAAAAAAAGGGTAAAAAATTTCATAAAATGAAAAGTTGCTAGAACAAGCTAATTATTAAAAATAAAAAACACGACTGACGAGTTTTTTACTCAAAAAGTACATACAAACATATAAGTTATATACATTTTTGAAATCGCCTTCTAAAGCCCTTCAATTTGATACCCCACTCGATAAGATTGATTAAATTTTATTTTTTTTGGTCTGCTATTTATCGCATATATAATCCGCCATTTTGTTTTCATGGTGACGTCATATAGCCTATGTCACTCGGAGGAATGCAAGGAATCTAAAAATACCTCTCACATCAAAATCGGTTAAGCCGTTCAGGACTTATGGTGGAATAAAGAAACTTACATACATACATACATACATACATACATGAACCCTGAAAACATAACACTCCTTTTTTGGTCAGTCGTGTAAAAAGGTGCCAAAAAATTTAGCTACAAATTTTATGAAATTGTTGCTGACTAACATCAAAAAATTGCTAGATCTAGCTATAAAGTTGCTAAGTTGGCAACACTGGCGGCGTGGCACAGGCACGTCGTTTCGTCGCCTGCGCCGCGTCGCTAGCAGGCGCGACTGGAGTGGCGCGCAAGCAGCACGTCGTTTGTTATACAGGGTGTTTGGTAGTTCGATACAAAGCCTTACACTTAATTGCTAGCAGTGGCGAAATTAATGCAAAACATAATTATTTTTATTTCTATTTTATTAGAGCAATGTATATTCTAAAAAATACGTTTTTTGCTCCTGTGACATCAGAATTTATTTTTAAATTATTTACTAGTTACCAAAAAAATAAAATAAAATTAGGGAACCCATTTTTACAGAGATTATAAAAAAATAACGGAAGGAGCTTTTTATTAAAAACCTTTTTAAAAACATCCTTGGTAATTGGGCTTTCTTAAGAGGTATTACTTACGTGGATACCATGCAGAGTTTTGAATTTAGGACCCAAAAACCAAAATAAGGGAGAAAAGTTACTTTTTTAACTGAAAAATTAAACTACATTTTTTGTTAAAAAAAAATACTTTTTACATAGGGAATGAGTGTAAAATCTAAGAATTACTCTACACGTGCCATAGAAAGCATTAATGTGTACACAAAGTGCTACCTAAAATCATTTTTTAAGTAAATTACTCCAGACTTTTAGGGCATTTCCACGTACAATGGCAACATTTTCAAAACAATTACTAAGGATATTTTTAAAAAGGTTTTTTTTAAAAAGCTCCTTCCGTTATTTTTTTATAATCTCTGTAAGAATGGATTCGATAATTTTATTTTATTTATTGGTAACTTTAAAATAATTTAAAAATAAATTCTGATAACACAGATGCACAAATATCTTCGGTGTCTTTGCACATTAATGAGTTGCAGCAAAGCAAGCGCATCTTCGTCGTCGGAAGAGGAAGACATGTTATCACGATAAAATCAGCCTGTATAATGACTTGTTGTCGCATCTCTTCGCCTCTTTGATAAAATTTAAATCGCATCCGTGCCTTATCTGTTCCACGCCTGTTCTGTGCCTGCGCCGCGCCTTCACCTTACGCCGTTTCAGTGTAATTGGCGCCTAAAAGAGGCAGATCCGATGAAAAACAAGCGCGTTATAAGCAAATTTGGATCTGCCACCTATGTCTGTTTGGTGCAAGAAAGGGACAAGTCCGGACTTGCTCTCTTTTTGCAACGAACGAAAGTATTGCGTCATTGGTAAATTGAAAAATATATAAAGAATAAAGATTACGTATTTACTGTTTCTGAATATGGCGAATGTATTAAGTAGGCTTCTAAAAAGTTTAAAGTTGTGTACGTGGTACAAAATATGATTCTAGACTTCGGCCAACATTATGGAGGATATTTCAAAAAAGTTATAACCAATGTTGAGAAAGTTCGATTTAAAATATCTCAGTATCGTATTTTTGAATATAGTAAGAGCCATATTGAAACTATTGCAGTTAGTGTTTCAACAGGAATGCCATTATTTGAATATTTTACGATAATGAGAAATACTAAGGCTCACCTATCTCTTATGCCTGAGAAACCACTATACAATCACCCATTGCCATTGAAATTGGCTAAATATAAAGATGTGATGCAGTTGGTAAAAAACTACGTTCCACCAAAAAAACTTTATTACTACAGCGCTCTCCAGTGTGAAGCAGTAGGACCGACTGATGAAGTTTCAACTGAAAATGACGACGACCAGGCTGAATTCGACCTTTAAACTTAACTTTTGTTCTAGAACATATCAGTTATCTTCTCTTTTTTAAAAGATTTGTTATTAATGTTCTGATCGACGGTAATAACAATTAAAAAATACTGATATAAAAGTCTTTTATTATGCATTAAATAATAAAAGGTCTTCATTTTTTGGCAACTTTGGTGCAAAACGGAGGCAAATCCTTTAAAAAATCACAGAATTTTTAATATGACATTTTTTACCCTATCAATGGCGTTAAAATATTACAGAACTTGTCATATTTTACTAATACATATTACTTGTTAACATAACGCTAATATATATTTTTTTATTAAGTTTTTTCTTATTACCCACAAGTTTAGAAAATTGGATTTGCCTCCCTTTTGCTGCAAGGTCCTCATATGTATTTGGTATAAAATATAGTATTGTTAAATAAGCATCCCGTAAAGTCTTGAACCTACGTTGGGGCTAACTCAATATGTGTGATTTGTCCGTATATATTCATTAATATTATTTTTTATATTATTCGAGGCAAAAGAGACAGATTTCTGTCAATTTTTTTCGTTGTATTGACCAACCACAAGAACATGTTTGGCCTATGTGTAAAATATGAGACTTTTTACTTTCTTTCCAGCATTGGTAGGTTGGTTTCAAAACTCTTCTAAGCCAGGGACACGTCAAAATATCGGTTATTTCGTGGAAGGGCTCACGAGGTCTACTGTTCTTACAGAACAACTAGTTTATATTTTGTTAATTTAATTTAATTTTTTTATTTATTTACCTATATTTTTATATTGTAACTATTAGTTTTTTACGTTATTGTATTTGTTAATCCTAGTTCTGTCTGCGCCGTACCTGCTGATCTATGATCTATAAGTCCTACCTATTGTAGGTTGCCTGTAAGAAATTTCTGTAGCGATAAGGCCGCCATTGTACATTAGCCGTTATGACACAATGTACTCCTTTTTCTTTTTTCATGGTGCAATAAAGAGTTATTATTATTATTATGTTGGTACGCTTTTCAGAGCCACGGGTCCATTGGGACCCGGTCCTTTGAGGCGTTCATGGGGCCAAAGCCAACATGAAGAGGCCTTTTTGTACCTTTTTAATCAAAAAGTGATTAAGTGTTCCCTTAATTATTATTATTATTATTAAGCGCCATCTATGAAGTCATCTGGAACTATTTGTTTTTTTAATTTGGGTCCCGGAAAATCGCCCATTCGCAACACTCGATTCCGTTTACGTAAATTTTGATTATTTTTCTGCTGAAAGAGACCGTAGCACAGAATACATTAATAATACAAGTAACCGTAGTGGATCCGAGTATTCGATCTTCATTCCAACTTGATACCTTTAAGCGTTCCTGAGAAAAAAAACAGACAGACGAACAACAAAGTGATCTTATAAGGGTTCTGTTTTGGCCTTTTGAGGTATTTAAACAATTATCTATAACCCTAAAACTCTATAGTGCAAAACTATAATGGTTTTACCCCGCTAATTCCCAATTCGTTAAACAGCCACTTACCATTGGAAATCCATCAAAAAACAATATTGCGCACGTGTGTTCACAACTACGCGAGCTAGGGGCGTATTCTAAACACGAGGGTTGGAATAATTGGTTGTTTGCATTGCAATACGAGTGGATTGCTGGTTTAGTGTTATGACGAACAATTCGGATGGGTGCTAAAGTAAACACTCGATCAATTTAGTTCTTGCATGCAACCACTTATGTTCATAAGAAACATAAATCTATACATATATATATATATATAACTCAAAGGTGACTGACTGATATAGTGATCTATCAACGCACAGCCCAAGCCACTGGACGGATCGGGCTGAAATTTGGCATGCAGGTAGATGTTGTGACGTGGGCATCCGCTAAGAAAGGATTAACGCGAGCGAAGTCGCGGGCGCCAGCTAGTTAAACAATAAACCTTAAAACATCTAAAACTAAAATAAAAGCTGATTTATAATACTAAAATTAAAATAAAAACTAAGGAATACGAAAATTGAAAATAATCACAAGTTGTAAAGCACCTCAAGCCCCACGGCTACGTGCCCAAAAGGCTGGCTGCATTGCCAAACTGTACGGCAATAAGTATTAGCCTTTGGCCAAAGAAGCTGCCAGCCCGTTGGTCGCGGGATACCTCGACCAGCTTTTTCGCAATAAATATAAAAAGCTGGTGAGCCCATGGACCCAATGTTCTAATTTGTAATTTAGGAATAAAAAAAAAAAGTATACCTACCATACATACCTATTTCCCTAATAAAAATATATCCCATCCCATCCTCTAGGATCCAAAAGGGAGGGCTACACCCAATTGAGCAATTGCTCAAAAATAGGGCACCTATGGTAGGCAGGTGGCCAATTGGCCATGCTCTATGCAAACGCATGCATTGCACCTAAAAGGTGAGTCAAAGTCTATTATTTTTATTTAAATAGGCTTAAAAATAGCACTTGTTAGTTAGTTGACGTCATAAAATTACTTAAAGCTAAGGTTACCACCGCCTCCAAAGCGCAAGTGGAGAAGAGGCGACGTAAACTCCACTGCTGTATTTTCTCCAAAGACGTTGTTCACGACGACAGTGAAATAAACAGACAATTAGTGACTTTAAATTATGTGTAAATAATCAGTGCAAAATAAGTGATAAGACAATAAGTGATAACAGTGTAGTGTTAGTATTATCTCTTATAAAAACTTTACGAATCAATGAGTAGATGATAGTTATGCGTGAAATACGTTTTGTATATTTAAATTTTCGTATTTTGTTTTATGTTTGTATATATGTGTATGTAAGCCTCTATTTACCGAATAAAGATTGATATTTTTGTTGTTTCATTTATAAAGAATAAGACATGATAGAAATACTTAGGTTTCATGTCAAAGTACTAATGTTGAGGTTTGCATATTTTTACACAAACACATTTAAGTTTACATACTTACTTTTTCACATAGTTTTAGGTCTTACTAGGTCATACACATAGAATTTTATGATAAGTAAACACTAGGAACGCTAGACACAGACTGAGAAATGCGACACCTTGTGTCCGAGTATTTAAATGACCCCTCCCGGGCTGGGGTGCGGGGGAGGCACGCCTACCCGTGTATATTTATAGTGGGGATTTTCCAACGCATTTCCCAGGAAAACTAGCGTTCCTAGCACTTGGAAAATACTGTAAATAGGTAGCCTAGAGTAAGACCTAACTATTAGTATAAGTTTTATTATGTAAATATTAGTTTTAAGTATGTTTTTGAAGAAATAAAGTTTAGAGGTGCGCGGGGGAGCGCGGGACGAGGTACTGCCAGGCAATTGTATAAAAGCGCGAACATTACAAGGCCGCGCCAGTTCGTTCGATCGCGGGTTACAGTGCTAAGCAAGAAATACAAGGAAGAAAGAAGCCCTGGAAGAAATCCCTGCCCAGTAGTGCCTGGCTCCCTCTCTCTCCACGTCGCCTTGCTGGTTTTTATGAAGAAAAGTGTTTTATTTTTACTATCCTGTTTCTTAGCGTTATCTTGAAACTCAAGCCTATACAGTCCTATGTCAAGAATCCCCCCACCCTTCAGTCCACTGCTCATCAACGCGTCTCTTCACGTCGCATGAACAGCGCCATTTGGGGGATCTAACGAGTGCGGTGCTGTTCATCTGGTCCTTCGAGCCGGATCTACGCCAGTCAAGTCCACAAGTTTCAAGAGCTACGAAGCAGCGCAGGAAATATCAAGATGGTCGTCACACGTAGCCAGCAAGGAGATGAGAGGCCAGACCCAGGCACTACCCAGGGAACCCCGATCGACCGTACTCAACCAACGTCAGGGGCGCCGGCGAATGTCGTCCGCCCGCCCCCCGTATTAGAAGCGTTTCTGTCGTCCGCGGCTGCCGGCCGCACCTCGCCCCACGAAGAGTCGTCTGCAGACATCACTACCGAAGAAAGAAGCGTACGTGACCGTCAAGAAGGCTCAGCGAGGTCAGGCACACTCAGGCCTGGCGACACTCGGTCCGTCCGATCGGCGGCCTCCTGCAAGAGACTCCTCGCGGAGTTGGAGGCCAAAGAGAGGATGGCCGAGCTGAAATTGAAGAAAGTGCAGGCGGAAGAAGAGCTCCAGAAGCTACGCCTACAACGCCTCCAGATCGAAGAAGAAGATGACGAATCTGTCGAGGAAGAACGAGAAGAAGAATTGGAATCGGTCCGGATACAAGAATGGATAAAGAGGACACCGCTCAAGGAAAATGATACTGCACAGCCGCCGCCCGGGGAGAAAAAAGAAGACGCCGAGGAAGAAGTGCAGCACACAGGAGATATTAAGAGACACGACAAGACGGAAGAGGCAAGAAGGGAGACAGAAGAATGTCAAAGGAAAACTCTCCAACCTCAGCCAGTCGTGGATGTTGCAACCTTGGCCGCTACGCTGCTCAACGCCGCGCGTAGCAACCGGGAACCACCGAAGTACCTACAAGAACTTCCATTTTTCAACGGCAGCAGTAACGAGTGGCTAGGATTCCGGGCCGCCTACGAAAGTTCAAGTGGTTATTTTACGTCGACGGAGAACCTCGCACGCATAAGGAAGAGTCTGCGAGGCCCCGCAAAAGAAGCCGTCGGGTGTCTACTGCTCAGTCAACCCGACCCCAAGTCGGTGCTGGACGCTCTGGAACGAAGATTTGGAAGACCAGAAGCACTCATCCACGCCGAAATAGAAAAAATGAAGTCCCTACACAAGTTAACAGATAACCCGCGGGACCTATGTATTTTTGCCGGCAGCGTGAGTAACATCGTGGGTACTATTGAAGCACTTAAGAAGCCACATTACCTGTACAATCCGGAGTTGGCGGGCGTCGTGGTTGAAAAATTAACGCCTATTCTACGCAACAAGTGGTACGACTTCGCCGCCTCAAAAAAGAAGGGACGCCGGATATCAAGAAATTATCAATATTTCTCAACGAAGAGGCCGACAAGTGTGGTGCTTACGCCCTGCCGGAAATAATAAAAGAAGAAAGAAGTTTTCAAGAGAGAAGAAACTTCAAGAAAGAACGCACTTTCACCGTCAACAAAGAAGAAGCTGACTACACCCATTGTCCGACGTGCAAGAAGCAGCACAAGCTCACCGAGTGTGAATTATTCCTGGGGGCTACGGTCAACGACAGATGGGAAATCGCAAAGAAAAATCATATATGTTTTCGCTGTCTGAAAAGCAAGCACAGAAGATTCAACTGCAAAGCCGCACCGTGTGGAAAACAGGGCTGCAACATGCGACACCACAAGCTGTTACACCATGATCGACGCGAGCCGGCACCGCAACAACATCACGAAGCTGTGACGTCAACAAAGGAGATCACTACCGCGGCGTGCCATAATTCAAGTCGTCGCGCCTATTTGAAAATTATTCCGGTGGTACTCAGCGGGCCGCTATCAAGCATCGAAACGTACGTGTGCAGAGCAACTACGCTCTGCTGCCAGAAAATGTGGCAGCGAGAATCCGGACAAACGAAGCGGCGGGAAGAATTCTGTACCGGAACTTCACCGGGAAAAAAACCACCGGTAAAAATAAGTACCGGGAAAAAATCTCCACGCGGCACCACGTTTGCCCGACTAAAACCTAACTAACTTAACGCAGTCTGCTACCACCGTAGCTTATGAAGGGAGCTACAGGGCCCTATATGATAACCTAACCTATAAATTAACTACAATTGAACACTTACCAAACTAAATCTTCTTTCTCTTCGGATCCAAACTTGAGTGTCTTCGGGAAGGGGGAATTCCTAATTACCCTACCTAACCCTTGAGATCTCAATTCCCCAGAACAGCTAAATAGATTTCTTCCCGTAGTTTCACTCGGGAACAGCCAGATGTGAACAGCCAGCCACGTTTCACCTCTCACAAGAAAAAGTCACAATAACAGAGTTTTTCACAAACACAAATTCAATAGTTATTTAACAAACAGGAAATTCACAATTATCACTCAAACTAAACAACAAGCAAAAGACGCGAGACTCGCTCCGCGTATTAAAATCAAACCGATATCGCCCTGACAATGCAATGGCGGACGTCCGCGCGACGCCATCCACGCTAGCCGTGTGAGAACCCCGAACGCCCTCTGGCGGCAGCAATGCGAAACGCCTGCGTTTAGTTTTACCCAATATATTACAAACATCCCCCCGTCCCGGTCTGAGAAGCAGACCGCTAGCTTACTCTACGGGAAGGCGGGCGAGAGAGGTCACACCTCTCCTTAAAATCGAACCGTCGACCAACACCTCAGCCACACGCGGAGTGCCATCTCCGCCAAGAATCAAACGTAATATGCGAGCTCGTCGCCAAAGCAATGAGGGCAAATTTGCCTCTTTTAACAATACTAAATCACCCTCCCTGGGAGGCTCAGTCCTGTCTGTCCACTTCACTCTTTGCTGCAGCAAATGCAAATATTCAAGCGACCAGCGACGCCAAAAGTCCTGGCTCATTTGCTGCAACATTTGAAAACGCGACAACCGATATACGCGTTCATCCTTCCACGGGTATTCGGGCAGGGCATTCAACGGCTCCTCCCACCAAAAAATGACCAGGGGTGAGAGCTTCCAAGTCATTTGGATCTGGAGATAGCGGACAGAGAGGACGAGAGTTGAGGACCGCCTCAACTTTACAAAACACTGTGGCCAGCTCTTCAAAAAGTTAGAGCCGTTTCTCCGATAATGCGGCGGAGGTGGGTCTTTGCGGATTTCACAGCCGCTTCAAAAATCCCTCCCCAATGGGGGCAACTTGGGGGACTAAACTTCCAGGTTATTCCCCTTTGGGCAGCAATTTGACTTAAACTAGTACAATTTTTATCAATAAACACAGAAACATCCTTAAGATAATTTACAGTTCCTTTATAGTTTGTGCCATTATCAGACCTAATAAGGGAAGGTAGACCTCGACGCGAAACAAAGCGATCCAACGCGGCGACGAAGGCCTCCGTAGTCAGAGCCGATACCACCTCCAAATGGACAGCCTTGGTGGCCAAACAAACAAATACACACAAATAGCCCTTCACAATACGGGCATTACGAAAGGGAGAAGCCTTGATCGAAAAGGGACCGGCAAAATCGGTTCCAACGCCGTCAAACGGTCTCGAAGGTCGGATTCGATCAGCGGGCAAATCACCCATCTGTGGTTGCATCGTGGATGCCTTCAACCTATAACATGCAATACATCGAAACAGGACACTACGGATTGCTCTTCGGGCAGACAAAATCCAAAACTCGCGTTGCAAAATAGCCAACAAAGCATTGCACCCAGCATGGGCGTTACGAATGTGTCGATCAGACACCAAAAGCTGCACCAAGGGTCCGCCCTTGGGCAACAACAGAGGATGGCGAGTCTCATATGGAAGATCCGCCTTCCGGAGCCTGCCTCCAACCCGAAGAAGCCCATCCGAGTCGATGTACGGGTTCAAACGAGCGACCGCGCCCTTCAACTTAGCGCGTCCGTCGCGCAAGATACGAAGCTCTGACTCAAACCGTCCGGTCTGCACGACACGGACCCAATGCAACAATGCGCTCCGGCGCTCTTCTGCACCTGCAATCGGCTCCAACCGCTTTGCCTGTGGGTTTCTACAATTATGTATGAAACGCTTAATCCAACTGGTAACACCCAGAAGCTTATCCAAACTGCTATACCGAGCAAGTAGCCAATCCGGCTCCGACGTCGTCTCAGCGACTACAGCATGTACACGGAGCCCAGTCAAACTCAAAGAAGTAACATCTGTCTGACAGACAGGCCAAGATGTTTCTGATCCCATCAGCCACTCTGGACCCCACCAGAGCGGGTGTGACACCAATTCTGGTGCCGTACAACCTCGGGAAGCACAGTCCGCTGGGTTAAGCTCTCCCGGCACATGTCTCCATGTTATATCAATTCCGATATTCTGGATTTGGGAAACCCGATTTCCCACAAAAACCTCCAAGGTATGTGGGGCCGCGCGCAACCATGCAAGCGCGACCTGGCTATCCGACCAGGCGAAGATGTCCCGTATCTCGACCGTGGCCGCCAGCTCACATGCACCGTGATGCAACAATTTAGAGAGAAGGTGAGCTCCACTCAACTCAAGCTTGGGAATAGTCAGCCTAGTCCTGATGGGGGCGACCTTGCTCTTCCCTAACAAAAGCGAGACGTTGACCCGGCCATCGGCGTCAACTGTCCGCATATAGACTGACGCGGCGTAGCCTCGCTCCGACGCGTCACAAAAGCCATGCAGGCTGGCTCGATATTTCCCGGGGGCAATATTCGACGAGGCAAGGCAATCCGATTGACTTCCTTAATCGATGAAAACAACTCGAGCCAATCATCCAATGGAGAGCCAAACAGCGGCTCGTCCCACGAGACGCCCAAAGTCCAAAGTCTCTGAAGAAGACACTTTGCAGAGAATATCACTGGACTGATCCAACCGCTTGGATCAAACATACGAGCTATTACGGACAACACCGTTCTCTTAGTCCAGACCTTTTGGTATTTCCAAGTCCACTTTGGAATGTGAAGATATCGGTTAGCGGCTGGTACTGCATGCCCAGCACCGCTATCCTGTTGGGATCATCCACATCCTCAAACAGGTGAGGGTTCTGTTGGTGATCCTCCGGGATCCCTTCTAGAACTTTAGGCTCATTAGACAACCACTTACGTAGCTCGTAGCCACCTGTCTTCAATATTTCAATCAATTCATCCCGCAGTAGGAGGGCCTCCTCAATACTTTGGGCTCCGGTGCACACGTCATCAACATACAAGTCACGTGACAGCACGGAAGCTCCCACGGGGAAAGCGGATCCGTTCCCGCTCTGCCAATTCAAGCAATGATCTGATGGCGATATAGGGACTAGATTTCAAACCATAGGTGTTTGTATTGAGTTCATACACCGTCACAGGATCCTCAGGGCGCTCACGCCAGAGTATCAACTGGAATCGCCTGTCCTCAGGATGTATGACTGTCTGGCGGAACATCATCCGGATGTCCGCACCAAAACCACTTGATGTCTTCTAAAGTTCAAGATGATGTCAATTATGTCCCTATGCAATTTGGGACCCGAATGCAAACACAGATTCAACGAAACCCCGTTCGAAGTGGGTGCGGACTCCATCAAAGACAGTCCGCAACTTGCCCGTTGAGGCCTTCACCACCGCGTGGTGGGGCAAAAAATAATGCTCAGTTGAGCTCCAATCAACTCGAGCCGGAGACATGTGACCCAAATCCTCGTACTCGCGCATAAATTCAATATATTTATCGCGAAGTACGTGGTCACGCTGCATACGTCGCTCCATGGACAGCAGTCGTTTCTCCGCAAGCGCCCTACTTTGCCCTAGGCTAGGACGAGAGGCAACAAAGGGTAACCTAGTTACAAACCGACCGGAGGGCAACCTCTCCGTGGTTGATCGAAAGAAGGCTTCGCACTCAGCGTGTTCCGGATCCATCCTGGAACTCATAGGTGGCTCCTCCACCTCCCAAAACCTTTGCATGGTCTTGGCCAAGGACGCTGATGCGACGACCGGTGGCTCCTCCACGGTGCTATTATCAAACACAGGGCCCATCAGGGCGAAACCAAAGATAGTAGACACTGCCATCAGTGAAGACGAACCCAGAGCTTTCTGTGTACCCAACAAAATCCAACCCAATACGTCCGAGCCCAGGAGCAAGTCCACTGGGCCGGGATGAAAAACAAAGGGGTCGGCCAAATCCAGACCCGAAACCAAAGACAACACACCCGGCGGTATGTCTGTCGAGGGGTGCCAACCCGCAATGGTATCCATTACCATAGCCGAAGTCGTGATCCTCATTGTGGAGGACTTCAGCGAAGAAAAGGTGACAAGTGTCTGGCCCGTCAGACACTTCACTTGTATGCCACCAACTCCAAGAAGTGGCACAGGCGAGTCTTCCACGACTAAACCTAACTGGCGTGCCACTCGAGTGGTAACCAAACTGCTTTGAGCCCCTGAGTCCAACAGAGCTCTCAAATTAATGGCTTCCCCTACGACCCCATACGCGGACCACCGCGGTAGGGAGCAGAACCGTCCGCGGCTCTGTCCCAGCAAGGAGCAAGCTAGTTGCGCGGCTCCCCACTCTCTCCAAACCAGGGGCGCGCCACTGACCCGGATAATATGGCGGGCGAGTGCACATCCCCATCTGAGGGGGGCAGAACCCGCGGCCCGGCCATACATATGGTACGGCGGGTGGTACTCCAGCCGTGGTACTGTGCAGCGGCGGAGAAACCGCTGCGGCTGCATGTGTTGGGCATTGGTAACCCGCGTGGAGGGGGTGTCCCCACTCTCACGTCCGATCTAGGCCCCCGCCCATGGGGGCCCATTCCGGGGCCTGGCCAGCTACATACTGGCCATGACCTTGGGGCGCGTGGTCCCGGTCCGCCAAGACCCGCGCAGGTACGCGACCCCCTCCCGAGGGGGTGCGACGAGCGAAGCCGCGTCCTCCGTCCGGTGGTGGAGGGCTTCGCGCAGGAGCGCCCCCGCCCATAGGGGACCCCTGCCTCAACATCCGGGTGCCATCCCCGTTGCGGTTCATGCAAAGCATCGCGTGGTGCCGCCCACGGCATGCACTGCATGGTATGGCACTGGGACAGTCACGTGCATAGTGACCGCCCAAACAATAAAAGCAAAGTTCATGCCGCTTTGCCATGCGGCGCCTATC
The DNA here is from genome assembly GCA_018467065.1 of Ephestia elutella. Taxonomy (NCBI): domain Eukaryota; kingdom Metazoa; phylum Arthropoda; class Insecta; order Lepidoptera; family Pyralidae; genus Ephestia; species Ephestia elutella. Next base: position 3,775,694 of record CM031587.1, on the reverse strand, counting down.
TTGTACTGGCAGTCTCTGCCAGTCCCTGCATTGTAGCAGGCTGTGGCCCATCCGGCCACATTGCAGGCAGTCCGCGTCCCTCGCGACTGCTGCCGTGTGCGCAACCCGCACACCAGCTCCACGCGGTGGCGGTTGCCGTCCCTGTTGGGGCCTACGTTCAGGCGCTCTGGATGGCGCTGAGTCCGTCATGGTATTCTCAGCAGCCCGTGCCTCAAACTCCAAAAACTTCACCAAGTCAGTGAATGTTGGTAGGGTGGTGCTATCCTGTTCCGCATTCTCGCGCTCAAATCGCGAGCGGATGTCATTGGGTAATTTGCCCAATACAATGTGCACCAGCAAAAAGGACCATTGGTCCACCGGCAGCCCCAGTGTGCGGAGCGCGTTACAGGCCACTGTAACGGGCGTGAGCAACTGCAGGCGCAACTGTGCCCTGTTGGCCACCTTGGGCAGGGCCATCAACTGTGCGGCGTGCGCATCCGCTAACAAACGTAAGTTTTGGTAGCGGGAGTTCAATAACTCCCAAGCCGTATCGTACTGGTCGTCCTCCACCCGGAGGTGCTGGATGAGCGACCGCGCTTCATCCTCAAGAGTGGAGAGGAGGTAGGCCATCTTCTGGGCCTTCGACAAATCCTGTCGTGCTACGACCAGGGACTCAAACATATTTTTATATGCTACCCACTCCTCCATCCTACCCCCAAAGTGGGACAGCTGAAGGGTGGGGAGCCGACCAGTAACCGCTGGTCCTTCCTGTCTAACAGGTGTGCGAGGGGCTGGTCCGCCAGCCTGTCTCGCCCTTATTGCGGTCACCGCCTCCGCGATATCATCGTGCAGACTCAGGATCTGGTCCATGTCCGCCATGTGACCTGCGTAGGCCTCCGGGGTAAGATCGGCTTCGGTAAGCGCCGCCATGGCCGCTTCCGCGCTAATCAATCGTGAGTGGAGGTGATCCGCTCTTAGCAGTATGGCGCCCTCCCTGTCCTTCCGGGACAGGAGTCCTCCGGCCGTCACAAACCATCTCAATTCGTTGGCGAGTGTCGCCCTAGCATTGGAGGCCTTCGCCATCGCGTCAAGTCACAAACAAAAATAACAAAAGGTAAATAAAAAACAACAAAATCAAGCAACTACACGAAGAACCGCGGTAGGTATGAGAATGGCACAAACCGGAACGCACGGTACAAACCGCAAACAAATACAAAAAAGGTTACAAATATTCTTATACAAACAAACTAAGAAAAAATCTAATAATTTTTACAAACAATTAATTATTTTTTTACAAACGAACAAATAGAGGGTAGATAAACTACGCTCTGCTACCAGAAAATGTGCAGAACAACTACGCTCTGCTGCCAGAAAATGTGGCAGCGAGAATCCGGACAAACGAAGCGGCGGGAAGAATTCTGTACCGGAACTTCACCGGGAAAAAACCACCGGTAAAAAATAAGTACCGGGAAAAATCTCCACGCGGCACCACGTTTGCCCGACTAAACCTAACTAACTTAACGCAGTCTGCTACCACCGTAGCTTATGAAGGAGCTACAGGGCCCTATATGATAACCTAACCTATAAATTAACTACAATTGAACACTTACCAAATTAAATCTTCTTTCTCTTCGGATCCAAACTTGAGTGTCTTCGGGAAGGGGGAATTCCTAATTACCCTACCTAACCCTTGAGATCTCAATTCCCCAGAACAGCTAAATAGATTTCTTCCCGTAGTTTCACTCGGGAACAGCCAGATGTGAACAGCCAGCCACGTTTCACCTCTCACAAGAAAAAGTCACAATAACAGAGTTTTTCACAAACACAAATTCAATAGTTATTTAACAAACAGGAAATTCACAATTATCACTCAAACTAAACAACAAGCAAAAGACGCGAGACCGCTCCGCGTATTAAAATCAAACCGATATCGCCCTGGACAATGCAATGGCGGACGTCCGCGCGACGCCATCCACGCTAGCAGTGTGAAAACCCCGAACGCCCTCTGGCGGCAGCAATGGGAAACGCCTGCGTTTAGTTTCACCCATTATATTACAAACAGTACGCGTTATGCGACGAAGGCAGCACAGTGACGCTCGTCGACGCCTCCATAGCAGATGTCATCGGCGCCGACGGCCCTAAAACAAGTATGTGGCTTCAAGGCATCAGCAGCGAAATGCGACACGAAAAAAGTAAGTCAGTCAGCATGAAAAATTCGGGGAAAATTCGCGTCAGAAGAGTACAACATAGAAGCCGCACGCACAGTCAACAGGTTGGACTTTGCGACCGAGTCAGTCAAAAAAGAAGATATGGAAGATTGCACACACCTAGAAGATATTATGGAAGAAATCGTGTACGAACGCGCCTCACCGAAGATACTACTGGGACAAGACAATATCGACCTTATTGTCACACGAAGACTGCGAGCGGGGAAGAAGAATCAGCCCGTCGCGTCCTACACACAGCTGGGTTGGGTACTCCACGGGTGCCAGAGCTCTCTCACTGGTACCGTCGCCTTTTGTGGGAACATACAAGTTAAAAAGAACAACGAGGACATGGAAGAGATGATCAAGAACCACTTCAAGCTCGAGTCACTATGCATCGAGCCCAGGAAGCCAAGAGAAGATCCAGAAGAAAAAGCCCTCGTCACCCTACAGGAAAAAAGCCGACGTTTGCCAGACGGGAGATTCGAGACCGCTCTACCGTGGAAGGACGAGAACTTCGCTATACCTAACAACTTCACGCAAGCCGAAAGAAGACTTCACTCGCTGGAAAAGAAATTAGATCGCGATGAAGATTTGAAGAAAAAATATGAAGAAAGAATAAACAACTTGCTGAAGTCGGGTTACGCTGAGTGCGCGTCATCCCCACCCCGCTACATCGTACGTGGTACTTACCACACTTTCCAGTAGTCAACGCAGCGAAGCCACACAAGCCTCCGCGCCTCGTACACGACGCAGCCGCAAGATACGCCGGTATCAGTCTAAACGACCTACTGCTCTCCGGGCCTGACCTTCTCCAATCACTGCCGGGGTCATCATGAGATTTCGCCAACATCCGCACGCCGTGTCCGCCGATTTGAAGGAAATGTTTATGCAAATCAAAGTACGAGAAGAAGATCGCGACACGCTCAGATTCCTGTGGAGAGGCAACCGGCGGGAGGGACGACCGGACGAGTACAGGATGACATCGGTTATCTTCGGTGCAACGTCATCACCATTTACGGCGTTGTATATAAAGAACAGAAATGCAGAAGACTTCCAACAAGGGACGAAAAAGAAATCCCTCAAGAGGCAGATGAAGAAAGAAAACCAGAAAAATGTCATATAGAAGAGCTGAAGAATGAAGAAAGAAGACATCCTCATCTCCCACGCATCGAAAAGTTCTCAAAATGGACAAGACTCATACGCACTACAGCTCGCGTGTTGCAGTTTATAAGAAAATTGAAGAAAGAAAAAATCGAGTCGACACACGCTACAAGAAAACGCACAAAGAAAGACAAGGACATTGACCCCAGCTGGTCAAAAATAAACAAGAAAAACGCACCGTCACAACGAGCCCCCGCGCCTCCCCGCCACCAGTTAGCTACGTCGAGTTACCGGCCGACCTACTTATTCAAGCCGAAAAGCTATGGGTGAAAACAAGCCAACAAGATAGCTTTCATAAGGAAATACAACGTATGGAGAAGAATATGAAGCCAACGAGCGGCGACCGACTAGCAACACTCGCCACTTATGTCGACGCAGAGGGAATATTGCGACTACGCGGCAGAGTAGCGGCGGCGAGCGGCGTACAAGAAGAACAAGTGAATCCGGCCGTTTTAGACGGGCGTCATTACTACACACGCCTGTACATAAGGCATGTACATGAGAAGTTACACCACGGCGGCGTCGAAATGGTTGTCAACGAGCTACGTCAGCGGGCATGGGTCCTGAAAATAAGACCTACAGTGCGCGACGTCATCAAGTCATGCATCCCATGCAAATTCACAAGAGCGAAGCCGACGTGTCCGGTCACCGGGGACCTACCAGCTGCGCGTCTAGCCCATCACGCGCGGCCCTTCACGTACACGGGCCTCGACTACTTCGGCCCCATAGAAGTCACCGTGGCAAGACACCGAGAGAAGAGATACGGCGCGCTATTCACGTGTATGACGTCGCGGGCGATCCACATCGAAATCGCTCACTCGCTAAGTGCTGACTCAGCTATATCGGCACTTCGACGCTTCATCGCCAGAAGAGGGTGTCCCAAGGAGATATGGAGTGACAATGCAACGTGTTTCAAGGCAGCCGACAAGGAGCAAGCAGAAGCAGCGCTCGACGGGCTACAGCACGAGGTCACGGCGCGTCACATCACCTGGAGGTACATATGCCCCGCCGCTCCTTTCATGGGTGGAGCGTGGGAGCGTATGGTACGAGCCGTCAAAGAAGCCCTCAAGACAACACTGCACGAGAGATGCCCTTCGGACGAGACCTTGGCCACGCTGCTCATAGAAGTCGAAAACACGGTCAATTCGCGGCCACTCACACATGTCGCCGTGACGCCGGATGAGCCCGAGGCGTTGACACCCAACCACATCCTCATCGGTCCAAACTGCCACGTACCACCGCCTGGGCACTTCACCATGGGGGACCTGACAGCCAAGCAGCACTGGAGGCGCGCACAAGCACTAGCAGACGTCTTCTGGCGCCGGTGGGTCCGGGAGTACCTGCCTATACTCCAAAGCCGGCGGGAGCCCCACAACGCTGATGTTCCACCGAAGGTCGGAGACTACGCCCTCATCTGCGACCCCAACCTGCCAAGGAACACGTGGCCACGAGGCAAAATAGTACGAGTCTACCCGGGTGCGGACGGCGAGGTTCGCATCGTGGACATCCAGCTGAGCAGCGGCAACGTACTCCAGAGGCCAACGAGGAAAATCGTCGTGATACCAGGGGTATCGCCTCCGGCGACGGCGGGAGAAGTGTTCACGACGACAGTGAAATAAACAGACAATTAGTGACTTTAAATTATGTGTAAATAATCAGTGCAAAATAAGTGATAAGACAATAAGTGATAACAGTGTAGTGTTAGTATTATCTCTTATAAAAACTTTACGAATCAATGAGTAGATGATAGTTATGCGTGAAATACGTTTTGTATATTTAAATTTTTCGTATTTTGTTTTATGTTTGTATATATGTGTATGTAAGCCTCTATTTACCGAATAAAGATTGATATTTTTGTTGTTTCATTTATAAAGAATAAGACATGATAGAAATACTTAGGTTTCATGTCAAAGTACTAATGTTGAGGTTTGCATATTTTTACACAAACACATTTAAGTTTACATACTTACTTTTTCACATAGTTTTAGGTCTTACTAGGTCATACACATAGAATTTTATGATAAGTAAACACTAGGAACGCTAGACACAGACTGAGAAATGCGACACCTTGTGTCCGAGTATTTAAATGACCCCTCCCGGGCTGGGGTGCGGGGGAGGCACGCCTACCCGTGTATATTTATAGTGGGGATTTTCCAACGCATTTCCCAGGAAAACTAGCGTTCCTAGCACTTGGAAAATACTGTAAATAGGTAGCCTAGAGTAAGACCTAACTATTAGTATAAGTTTTATTATGTAAATATTAGTTTTAAGTATGTTTTTGAAGAAATAAAGTTTAGAGGTGCGCGGGGGAGCGCGGGACGAGGTACTGCCAGGCAATTGTATAAAAGCGCGAACATTACAAGGCCGCGCCAGTTCGTTCGATCGCGGGTTACAGTGCTAAGCAAGAAATACAAGGAAGAAAGAAGCCCTGGAAGAAATCCCTGCCCAGTAGTGCCTGGCTCCCTCTCTCTCCACGTCGCCTTGCTGGTTTTTATGAAGAAAAGTGTTTTATTTTTACTATCCTGTTTCTTAGCGTTATCTTGAAACTCAAGCCTATACAGTCCTATGTCAAGAATCCCCCCACCCTTCAGTCCACTGCTCATCAACGCGTCTCTTCACGTCGCATGAACAGCGCCATTTGGGGGATCTAACGAGTGCGGTGCTGTTCAGACGTCACTTTACAACATATGTCTTACAATACTTAAAGCATCCAGTACTTAAAACATTATTAAGCGATGTTTGGACGATACCAAAACGCCCTTAACTAAACGTACATTCATATGACGTCATGCGTAGAAAATGGACTTTTCTGAAAAGTTTGAACTGTAATAAATTCGCTCAGGAGAATAAACTCGTGCTTAAAAGCCGCAAAATGTGTTTAATTATATGTATTCTATCATAAAATTACATATTTTTAACAATTCTCATACCTTGTCCGGTCCTCTATTGTAATGCCGACTCACCTTGTTAGCCTGTGGTGTGGTGACCCTAATGAAGAAGATAGCTGATGATGAAAGGAAGAATGTCCTCACCTTGTAGCCTCCAGTGGTGAGTCCAGCGTTCCTCTTGGCTAGAACACACTTCATCCTGATGAAGAAGGCTCGTTCGCACTCGATGTCCACCGTTGGAGCCCACGTGCCACCCACTGGGTACCTGTCCGTGATATATAGTTAATTAAAAAAGAAAGATATCACACCAATCCTATTAAGTCGTATTCCTCATGACTGAGGGTCGTTGTCATTATATGGAATGAAACACACACAACGACTATCTTTGGAGTGGTTTACCGTTGCCTTCTCTATTTCATACACTAGCTGATAATCATCAACCATAGTGCAGGTTTCCTCATGATGTTTTCCTTCACCGGAAGCAAATGGTGGTCGATGAAAACTACCATACATGAGTCAGATTGGTATACAAACTCATGTAGCACGCGCAGGATTTGCACCTGGGAGCTTTGCAGCTACAGGCGGGCTCATACCACTCGGCCACCACCGCTTCTAAAAACCATATACTAATATGGGGTACTAACCCCATTCATTATCTGTGTGCACTCGTTTTATTGTTACCAATTAGTCATCAAACGTCGTGAATTCTTACATCTTTTACTTCTTAATTCTTCCGAGGACAGTTTTCCGCAATTAGGCCTTCAATTTGGGCCCTATTTCGATTTGAAAAAAGTGAAAAATGTTTTATTTCTTCAGCAGAAGTGGTACAAAAAATTCAAGTATTTGTGACCTTCTATTAAGTGAAATACCCCTGTATCAGAAGGCCACGCTCTTCCATAACCATTTTCTATTACAGTACCTGAAATCTTAAATCTAGTTACAATTAAGATAAATTAATTTAAAATAACTGAGTGTCAGTGTGTGTGTCTATCCGTGCGTTATTCCTTTTCTTATTTATTTATTATTTTTAATCAATTCTTCAGTTTCGTCATAGTTTTTAGATTTTAGCCAATTAATCAAAAGCTTTTTGCAATTGTATTTTGTTGACATATATTGGGGTCGTGAATTCGCACTCTGTTATATCTATCACATCAATATCATAAGTGTGTGGTTTATCCAAAGACCACTTACGACTTGACAACCTCCGTGGCCTAACGGTTATCACGCCAGACTGTCACACCGGAGGTCCCGGCTCGATCCCCGGTCAGGTCAAGATGGAAAATGATCTTTTTCAGATTGGCCTGGGTCTTGGATGTTTATCTATATATGTATTTGTCATAAAATATAGTATCGTTGAGTTAGTATCCCATAACACAAGTTCCGAACTTACTTTGGGGCTAACTCAATTTGTCCGTATATATTTATTTATTTATTTACTTACCCAATAGAAGCATACTGGTGCCCCAGATAGGAGTGTGGGTGCTGCAGACTGAGCACGGCGCTCATCTCCTCGTGGTCTGACTGGTGGATGTACTCGTAGATGGAGTTGCCTGTCAGCTCCACCTGCAAAAGGTAGATGTCATTTATTCTTGACAAAAAACATGTAAATGGCGGACTGAAAGCCGGAGGCTTTTTCTACCAGTCAACCAGAGAGAAAAGACATCATTTTGGGGTGAGTGCAAATGGCCAAGGAGCATAAAAAGACAAGAAAAACTTAAGAAGACCGAAATTAGTACCTACAATTATTATTTATTCCTTCAAATATGGTAAAGTGTGATATCGATACATAATTGACATACTCTGCTTATTAGGCGTGGGAATGGTAAGTTACTAATGGCATACTAGCTTGGTGACACAAACTAGTATGCCCTTGACATTGTGTATCTTGTAAACAAGCATAGTTCCTAGTTTATCTCTGAGCTTGGCACCTATAGTGTGGCCTTAAGGACATACGCAATCAGGATTTTCCGAAAACGTACTGTCTTTAAACGTCAGGTGTGAACCATAGGTTAGAAGTACTGAAGCAGGAAAAATATCCCGTAAAGAGAAAAATACTAAACTAGAATTATATCGAATCAAATTACAAATAAAATAAATAAGACTAGATAAAAAAATAATACATAATCCAGTTTTTTTTTCCTTTATCGTCGAAAATCACAGTAATTTAAGCGATAACAGTAGATTTTTTTTAAAGAATTATATAAAGACTACAATTATTTAAAACGCTATCGGCTTATTTAAAAAAAAAATCAAAATTTCTAGCGTGCTATTATTTGTGAAGACCTATAATTGGCTTTGAAATTTGTATTTTATTACTATCATATTAATCTAGCTGTTGGTTTTCCGAATGTATAAAATAAAATAAATAAATTATATTTAGTGTTTTATAACAATTAAAAGAAAACCTATAAAATAATTACCCTAAGAGCCTGGCGAAAACTCGCTAGCAAAAACACAAATTATCGAACAAGTAACCTTATTGTGTCTGCTTTAAGGCGGAGCTTACGTACCGCCCCTCACCCCCTCTGATTAGCCTTGGGTAGCGTTTTAACCTGGGGATTCCTCCACACATAGGTCTAGAAACCTGTCACTATATCTGAATCTATATTCCAACAATAAGCCCACTGTTCAGCTAAGCGTGGTCTTAGAGTCTTGCTACTCTTTCGACCTTGTCTATCCCGTAAGGGATAAATACGTGATTTTGTATCTGTACTTTTGGTGCCACAGTCATAAGGAATACCAATTCTCACAAGAGCAAAGCCATCAAGTTTATCTACAGTTAGCTGCGCCCAGGGGCTTCGCTTCTGTAGGAAGTTTGGGATAAAAAGTACCTCATGTCCTTCTCAGTACTTCTAACTATGTGCACGCAAAATTTCAGAAAGAAAGGTCCAGAAGATAAATCGTGAAGAGGTAACTACAAAACAAACTCATTTTCGCATTTATAATACTAGCCACGCCCCGGGGCTTCGCTCCCGTGGGAATTTCGGGATAAAAAGTAGCCTATGTGCTACTCGCGGTATTTTTCTACCCGTATACCAAATTTCATCGAAATCCGTCCAGTAGATTTTGCGTGATTGAGTAACAAACATCCTCACAAACTCACATCCAAACTTTCGCATTTATAATACACTAGCTTTTGCCCGCGGCTTCGCCCGCGTGAATTTCCCACGGGAACAGTGCTTTTTCCCGGGATAAAAAGTAGCCTATGTGCTATTCCAGGTCATTATCTACCTCTGTACCAAATTTCATCGAAATCCGTCCAGTAGATTTTGCGTGATTGAGTAACAAACATCCTCACAAACTCACAAACTCACAAATTCACAAACTCACAAACTCACATCCAAACTTTCGCATTTATAATATTAGTATGGATTAGTAGGATACTCGTACATATTAGGATTAAGTTGGGATCAAGTTTACCTGGCTAAGTCCAAGATGCACCGACGCCGTCTCGCTGATGTACATGATCTTGCCGTCAGGGGCGACGACGAAGATGAAGCCATCGAGGGTCTGAAGGAGATGAGAGCCCAGCTCTCGGATGGAGAGCTCCCGGGGCTGGAGCGGAGGGGGCGCCGCTCCCCACGCGTCGCCTAGACCTGACACGCAATCTATTTTATTATAAAAACCGGCCATGTGCGAGTCTAACTCGCGCACCGAGGTTACGTACACAATATTTACAGTTTTCAGATTTATTCCTTTTCAAATTTCATGATTCTAGGCCACCGAGAAGTACCTGGGAGCCTTTTGCTGTACGGAACCCTAAAAAGTGGAGGATTCTGGGTTATTGTAAATTAATCGCTAGAGTTAGAGAGAGAGAGAGAGAGAGTCGCTTTTTATTCTAAATTTCTTTTTTGTTTATTACAAATTTAATGAACGTGATTTTATTAACTTATTAATATTAATTGTATTCTGCGAGCTACATATTATGTGCATGCCGTGTTCGCTCGTAGTAGGTTGTTATAATTGTTTGAAATTGTATCTTTGTTTATTGTGTACCTTGTAGCAACCAGTTTGCGAACCAATAAATAAAAAAAAAAAAAAAAAGTTAATGTAGGTGAACAAAATTTGAATAGAATAAGTTTATTTGTTAGTTTGTTTTGGTGTTTGTTTATTTGTTAAAGTTAAATTTAATCAATAACAACAGGCCAAGTGCGAATTTTAAAAACTCGACACACGAATTTTTTCTCTGTAATAAATACAGCGACAATAACTCACCGTCCGGGAAAACCTGTCTCATTTTCATGTAGCTGGTCGTCAGACATATGACCGACGCCTTGTTGCGCTTTTTAAAAGTTGATACGAATTCTTTCTCTGTAATAAATACAGCGAAAATAACTCACCGTCCGGGAAAACCTGTCTCATTTTCAGGTAGCTGGTCGTCAGCCGTATGACCGACGCTTTGTCTAGCTACGACGTGATTGCCGATGGGAGAGGCAGCTGTTTATCTAGGTCTATAGCAAAAGAAAAACTCACCGTCCGAGAAAACCTGTCTCATTTTCAGGTAGCTGGTCGTCAGCCGTATGACCGACGCCTTGTTGCGCTTTTTAAAAGTTGATACGAATTCTTTCTCTGTAATAAATACAGCGAAAAACACTCACCGTCCGGGAAAACTTGTCTCATTTTCAGGTAGCTACTCGTCAGCCATATGACCGACGCCTTGTTGCGCTTTTTAAAAGTTGATACGAATTCTTTATCTGTAATAAATACAGCGAAAAACACTCACCGTCCGGGAAAACCTGTCTCATTTTCAGGTAGCTAGTAGTCAGCCATATGACCGACGCCTTGTTGCGCTTTTTAAAAGTTGATACGAATTCTTTCTCTGTAATAAATACAGCGAAAATAACTCACCGTCCGGGAAAACCTGTCTTATTTTCAGGTAGCTAGTCGTCAGCCGTATGACCGATGCCTTGACGAGCTTTTTAAAGGTGGTGCGAATTCTTTCTCTGTAATAAATACAGCGAAAAAAACTCACCATCCGGGAAAACTTGTCTCATTTTCAGGTAGCTAGTCGTCAGCCGTATGACCGACGCCTTGTTGCGCTTTTTAAAAGTTGATACGAATTCTTTCTCTGTAATAAATACAGCGAAAATAACTCACCGTCCGGGAAAACCTGTCTCATTTTCAGGTAGCTAGTCGTCAGCCGTATGACCGACGCCTTGTCTAGCTGCGAGGTGATGGCCGACGGGAGAGGCAGCAGCTTCGCCAGCTCCAAGAATTCTGTATTCTCTTTCTCCCGGCGGAACCTCGCTGCGTTCTTGCTCTTTTCTTTCATGATGTCCGCGGCGGTGAGCGGGTTGTACCGCGGGGAACCCCTGCGGGTTGCTGGAAGATTAATTACAATTTAATTAACTAACAAGTGACAGACTGGATTCTGGAAGCGGCCGGGTCGACCACGGATGCGTTGGTGCGACGAATTGAACAAGTTTGATAAAGGGTGGCGCGATATAGCTGTGATGGATCAGAACATGGTTCGAATGCTGGCAGGGTCGCCATGTGATGGATGGGACGTTTGAATCTTACGAGTGTTGGTTGTAGACTCCTTTATTCAACTACACCTACAATAGAAATAGAAATAGAATTGAATAGAAAAGAAGCGGCTTGTTTTGTTAGAGAACATTCATCTTATTTTCAAAAAATATCTAAGAGAAGATAGTAGGCTCCGACCTTTAGATACGGAACGAATAAGTGCCCCAGCTACAAACAGTGCCCTATTTAATAATAACTGTTATATAATGTGCATAAAAATTTACAATAAAATCCCTTTTGACATTAGAAAATTATCATTAAAATTATTTAAAACTAGCTTTTGCCCGCGGCTTCGCCCGCGTGAAGTTCCCACGGGAACAGTGCTTTTTCCCGGGATAAAAAGTAGCCTATGTGCTATTCCACCTCTGTACCAAATTTCATCGAAATCCGTCCAGTAGATTTTGCGTGATTGAGTAACAAACATCCTCACAAACTCACAAACTCACAAATTCACAAACTCACAAACTCACATCCAAACTTTCGCATTTATAATATTAGTATGGATAAAATTGCGTAAGTGGTTAGTTGAGAAATGTTTTTTATGATATAAATGAATATTTTAATGAAATTTAATTATACGTTTAATACAATTCCAATATTTAATTAGTTTTGGTCGCATCCGTCTTTATATATATTTATTAATTTATAAATAAAATGAAATGATCGACTGATGTATTAATTAATTAAAATGTGTCAATTATTTGAAAATTTGCATGCCAGTGATGGTGTAACATGTTGTTCTTCTATGTTATAAGTATATTTTAAAAATCCTATGTACCATGTTATTGCAAATAAATATTTCTATTCCTATTTCTATTTCTATTACACCTACAACTACTTTATTATACGTTTTATATATATCTTAAGCTACTCCTGCACTAAATGGCCTTAGATCGAGAGTCATGGAAGAAGGAGAGAGAGCCTTTGCCCAGTACTGGGATTTTGATGGCTATTAAATAACCCGAAATTAGAAAGCGTACAAAAGTAACAGACATTGGCAGGAGTTGCTTGGAGCATGTAATCAGATTTAATGAGAGATATACCAAATGTTAATCAATATTGTAATACTCATACTATGACTAATTTAAATAATTTAATTTAAATTTTTGCATGCTATTCAAAATGGCTGATTTGGAGGCAAAATCTATTCTAGTAACATCTTTTGTAACCCATATCAAATGCAAATAAACTCATTCATTCATGCTACTCTGAAGTGGAAATGGGCAGGTCACATATGCCGTAGGGAGGACGGAAAATGAGGCCGAAAGTAACTGAACTGGAGACCGTGGATGGGACGCAGAAAACAAGGCAAACCAGCTCATTGGAGTGACGACATCGCCAAAGTTGGAGGCCTATTATGGAAACGGATTGCACAAGACCGAGAAGCTTGGCGTACATTAGAGGAGGCTTATGTCCTGCAATGGATTAATTAAGCTGCAAAAGAAGAACTAACTCGAATTGAATCGACGACCTCCGTGGCCTAACGGTTATCACGCCAGGACTGCCACACCACACCGGAGGTCCCGGGTTCGATCCCCGATCGGGTCAAGATGGAAAATGATATTTTTCAGATTGACCTGGGTCTTGGATGTTTTTCTATACATGTTTTTTTTTATAAATTATAGTATCGTTGAGTTAGCATCCCATAACATAGGTCTCGAACTTACTTTGGTCGTCAATCTATGTGATTTGTCCGTATATGTATTTATTTAAAGAATAAATAATTCAAGATAGAACGAACAACTTTGTGTGATTTGTCCGTATTTAGGTATTTATTTAAAGAATAAATAATTCAAGATGGCGCAACGACCCAAATAGTGCCAGCATATAAATGAATTGAATTGAGTCTTAGGCTTTGGTAATATGTGTCTGTATCTATATGTGTCTATCTATAGTGTATAATTCTGTAAGAGGAAGTACCGTTAGACAAGTTAATTAAAGACTTTTCATTCCAACCTCCCCTAACAAATGAAATTACGTAAATTTATGCGCGCGCCATACACTAACGAAGCTTGCTTATGCATCGCGTAGAACCATAGACTCTCCACCTTTTGTTCCGACGGAAATCTATGCTAAGAGGGCGAAGGCAGGAAAACAACAACCTATGAATTATTCAACAAAAGCCAGGCATAATACCGACAAATGACCTTGCTTACAGAATTGCGAGCAAAACCCCTTGCGCCCATAAACGCAACATATGGCGGCCATTTATAGATGTTACTGGCCGTAAAGAGTGGCGAACAATTTGAAATTGGAATTAATCGGATATTTTTGTTTTGGGCCATTCCTGATTTGATTGGTAACGGAATGTAAGTACAGTCACGAGTAATAATTTATGTATCCAAATTTAGACCTTTAAGACATTGACTTAAGGGCCGAAGTGTTAACATTATAATGCTTGTGACTGTACATTATTTTGGGGAGCATGCGAAGTTAGTATTGTAAAGGTCATATTTAGATGTAGAAAAATCTATATTCGTTATAGAACCACAAGATTGATACTAACTTGGTTTCGACCCAATTAGATGAGAAGACATAGGAAATTATTAAACAATAAAAAACACGACTGACTCTCACATAGCCTATGTCACTCTGAAGAATGCAAGAAATCTGAAAATACCTCTCACACCAAAATCTGTTCAGCCGTTCAGGAGTTATGGTGAATAAAGAAACTTACATACATGAACCCCTGAAAACATAACACTCCTTTTTTGGTCAGTCGAATTTAAAATAAATAAGCGGACGAAACCGCGGGCATATATATGTAGCTAGTTTTAATATAAATAATTTTGTAATTAATTAGCTAAGCGTGGCCTTCAAGTCTCACGACTCTTGGCTCTGTTTACCCCGTAAGGGATAAAGACGTGATTCTATGTATGTAATTAATTAATTTTCACTAAGTAAAAATAAATATAAATATATAAAAGAAAAGTACAGTGCTTTAGAAAATTGTTTTAAATGTTTAATAGTATGCTACGATTTCGTAGGCATAATCGTAGCTTGCTACGACTACGAGCTACGAGAGAGTGAATAAAGTTATATCAAGCAATTTTGTATAATTTATTATTGTTTTTAATAAAGGTTTTTTTTTAATTGCATGATGAAAGAATGATCGAAAACATAAATGTATACTCTGAAGAATATTATAGACTAGCTTGTGACCTTTGCTTCACTCGCGTAAACTTTGTTTTCAACCATTTTACGCCTTAGAATTAGAATTACTAAAATGCCCTTTTTAGTGTTCTATACTTATAAAAAAACCTCTACTAAATCAGCGGTTTCGTCTCTGTATGTGATAATCAATAAAATAAGTTTATAGTGGGATTATTACTTCAATTATTATAATAATAAAGCAAAATATAATAAAACACGCAATAATTTCTATTCAAAGAAAGACAGTCATCCATAAACTGGACAATCCACATTCTAATTTATTTATATCACATTAATATTAAAGAGGAATTGTTTGCAAGATTGCGAGTTTGTTTATAAGGGGTTAATCTTCGGAACTACTGAACCGATTTCAAAATCCTTTCACTAATAGAAAGCTACATTACACCTGAGTGATATAGGCTACAATTTATGTATGTACCTCCCGAGCGAAACCGGGGAGCTAGTTAATAATATTTATAATTTTAATAACTTACATGACTTCTCTTCGATATCTGTCGTATAGATGCCGTCAATGTTAAACATTTTTCTGCACGGATATTTCATTGTTATTTTCAAATTTGAACGTAGAACGCGTAACTGGCCACTTTCCCGATAAAAAAATATAATTGCACCTTACTCGAACAGGTTCAAATGTATACTGTACTGGCTGCAAAATATCCTTCCTATTTTAAATGTCCGTTTCCGAAAAAACTACAGGTACCATAGACACAATGGGACACGAAATGGGCGGCAAATAAAGGACCCGTATCGTAATTTGACATTTTTGACGACTTTATTGATGTCTTCATTGTGTAAAGATAGTGTTACATAACGGACTGTTTTGGTTGCGATGAGATTTGCGGTGTTTTTGCATCATAAAGGTGATGGGCGATAACAACAAACAGGTTTTTTGATGTACAACATTTATAGACGCGAATCTATTTAATTTATTTAAACTTTATTGCACAGAATTACAAAAATTATGTACAAATGGTGGACTTAACGCCGTAATTATGGCATTCTCTACCAGTCAATTACCAGTCATCTAAAGGCGCGACATACGCGAATCTCGCAAAAATTACTGAATAAAATTGTACCTACCTACAGACAAGCAGATTCAAGAACAATCATTTTGGCTGTACCCCTATAAATATCCTTCACATATTTTTCTTTTTAAAGTTAATGACTAGACTTTTGCTAAGCAAATAAAAAGTCACATGACATGTAGGGCATAAGTATAATACCACACTTAAACAAGCTAATTATTAAAAAATAAAAACACAACTGACAACTCACATAGTCTATGTCACTCAGGAGAATGCAAGGAATCTAAAAATACCTCTCACATCAAAATCTGTTCAGCCGTTCAGGACTTATGGTGGAATAAAGAAACTTACATACATACCTTACATACATGAACCCTGAAAACATAACACTCCTTTTTTGGTCATTTGTGTAAACTACCTAAACTCCATTTATTCTTACCAGTCCTATCATGTAAGCAATCTTACCATGTCTTTTTATGATTTTACAACAATATAAATTAAAATAGACTTTTAGGAAATTACTTTCGTGGTTAATAAATGTTTCACTTTAGAATGTTTAAGTTTGAACTAATATTTGATTTATTTTCAACAAAATTCAACAAAAAGTACTGTGAAGATTGTTTACATGATAGGACTGGTGAGAATAAATGGAGTTTACTTCATAATGCATTTGTTATTATTATTAGTATATTAACGACAACTTTATCCAATAAACCTACTTACTAATAATGCAGCAACTTATAATGCAAAGCGATAAAATTACGATTTGAATATTACGGAATCGTAGACAATTATTTAAAGCCATCAAATATATCATTCATATTAATACAATGAGTGTAATTTATGCGCGAGCACACTTCGCCTTTGATTCTGAATCACTATCTCTGTTGAAAGGAATAAAATCAATAAAAAGGCAGTTGGACGTTACATACATTACAATATTAATAAAATATACTCTACTGTTACTTATAATCTTTTTCCAGGTTCTGAAATAGCTGTAGATAAATATATAAAAAAAATACTTCTAACCTATAGAAGTTCCCTTAGGCGCTGGAACAGAAAAGACATAAGACGCAGACATGGCGCGGACATAGGTATCTACGTCTCTTCCGCGTCACTTTCATACAAAATGTAAGAAGCATCGCAACACAAAACATATAGAAAAGACACAATGCTTGCTTACTCGTCTGCACTCCATCTTTTCTGTCTGTCCGGCGCCTTATGCATTATATCAGATCTTGAGTATAAATTGATGTGGCGAAAATGACAATTCCAAATTTGAATTTATTCGAAATTTGAATCTCTCTTGTGAATCTACTTCACGTTGCGCAAAACCAATTATTCATTCAAATAGTTTGTTCAATCACGCAAAATCTACTGGACGGATTTTGTAGACGGATAGAAAAATACCGGGAATAGCACATAGGGTACTTTTTATCCCGAAATTACCACGGGAGCGAAGCCCCGGGACGCAGCTAGTAACCTATAATTTATTTCATTCGAAGCTGCCCTTATGCTTATCAGATCTTGTCTGCAATTTGACGCGGCGAAAATGACAATACCAAATTTGAATTTATTCGAAATTTGAATCCCTCTTGTGAATCTATTTCACGTTGCGCAGAACCTTCCGTGGATACATTTATTGAGTACTAGCTTTTGCCTGCGGCTTCGTCCGCATGAATTTCTCACGGGAACAGTGCTTTTTCCCGAGATAAAAGGTACCTTATGTCCTTCTCAGTACTTCTAACTATGTGTATGCGAAAATCAGGAAGATTGGTTCAGTAGATAAAGCGCATATAACAAACAAACAAACTCACATTCGCGTTTATAATATTAGTTAGGATTTGTGTGAAAAAGGTCCACGTCATTTTTTAACGACTGACCAAAAAAGGAGTTTTATGTTTTCAGGGTTCATGTATGTATGTAAAAGACATTGTTCATCGCCGGCTTACTGCGGACAGTTCGTTCAATAAATAATAGTATTATCATTCATCATAATTAATGTCAAATAGATTTTTCTGAATATATACTGGAGTATGAATATGTATAATTAAAATATACCATATAATAAGTATTTTTGCGTTTCCGATACTGGAATGCCATTATCTAAAATAATATTACATTAAAGTACCTAGTATATTTTTTATTCTTTGATGAAAGATTGGATTAATTAGGTAATTTTTTAGCATAATATATTAGTTTTATTTATTAAGTACACTCATATCATTTCATATTTATATTTTTGAATGAAGAATTATGTATTTATTTTAATTTTTACTTAAAATGAATCAATATTGCGTTTTCTTCACCTGGTAACACACGATTCTTCAGCGTGGCTTGATTTTGACGTTGACCGGTTGTCGTCGGTCGACATTGACACTTGGATACTTGTCAACATCTGTCAACGTCAAAATCAAGCCGCGCCCAAGAATCGAGTGTTACCAATATTGAATTATTTAAGTAAAAATTAAAATAAATACCTACATAATTCTTCATTCTAAAATATAAATATGAAGTGATATGAGTGTACGTAATAAATAAAACTAATATATTATGCTATAAAATTCCTAATTAATCCAATCTTTCATCAAAGAATAAAAAATATTCTACTTAAATGTAATATTATTTTAGATAATGGCATCCCAGAACACTCGTGAAGGCTGACATCTTTGATTTGAGTATCGGAAACGCAAAAAATACTTACTAAATGGTATATTTTAATTATAGATATTCATACTCCAATATATATTCGGAAAATCTTTTTGACATTGATTATGATGAATGATGATACTATTATTTATTGTACGAACTGTCCACAGTAAGCCAAGCCTCTATACACTTTGAACAAAGTCCTTTCTTTATGCCACCATAAGTTCTGAATGGGGTATTAAAGGAATCAATACCCCATTTAGAACTTGCAGAAAATGCAAGGAATTGCATTCCTCCAAGTGACATAGGCTATGTGAGTTGTCAGTAAGATAGTATTTTAATTTTTACACGACTGACCGAAAAAGGAGTGTTATGTTTTCAGGGTTCATGTATGTAAGTTTCTTTATTCCACCATAAGTCCTGAACGGCTTAACAGATTTTGATGTGAGAGGTATTGTTAGATTCCTTGCATTCCTCCGAGTGTCATAGGCTATGTGAGTTGTCAGTCGTGTTTTTATTTTTTAATATTAATAATTAGCGTTGATGTAAATACATTGGCGCGGCTAAGCCTTTATATACTAGTTGTACAATAGGATATTGTCTCCATTTTGCATAAAAAATGTGATTCCCACGCCTCGGATGCTGCGTAGAAACAATAAGTGTCTTTTCACACAAAATGCTTTACGATCTCCAAAAATGGGCAAGTGGTATTGTATTATTATTACTTAACTAGCCTTTGACTGAGACAGCTGAGAGAGCTAAATGATGTAAACAGATAATTTTTTTTTATTTTATTTTTTTTTTAAAATTCAAAATTTTTATTCAAAATTTTTGTAAAATACCTAGTTTTAATTTTAGTTTTTAGTTTTTCAGAGTGCAGAAATGTCTATTTTTTTTTGTGCATGCTGTGTTCACATCAAGAAGATTTGACACTTTATATGAATATTGTTATGTTTTTTTTAAGTGTGTGTGTTATCGTGTCACGTCAGTTTTGTGGACCAAATAAAAAAAAAAAAAAAGAGACTTCGTCTGCGTGGAATTTATTAAAGTCAAAGTCAAATTGTTTTATTGAAACTTGCCCTTCAAAGAAGGCTCTTTTTCACGTCGAAAAGTATTAAATCATAATATATTACGTCTCAAAGCTACAAATTACTAGCATTTCGGAACGACCATTATTGTACGTACATACATAGAATCACGTCTTTATCCCTTACGGGGTAGACAGAGCCAAGAATCGTGAGACTCAGGACACGCTTAGCTGAATAGTGGGCTCTCTAATGGAATGGAGATTCGGGTATAGTGACAGGTTGCTAGCCCATCGTCTATGAGTGGAGGAATCCCCAGTTTAAGGCCTTTCTTTTTTTCCTTATTATTGTACATCTTAGGTATCGACCTTTCTTTCCCATCAACTATTTGTTGGAGATTAGGGCAAATAGAAGTATTATTTGACGACCTCCGTGGCCCAACGGTCATCACGCCCCGGACTGCCACACCGGAGGTCCCGGGTTCGATCCCCGGTCGGGTCAAGATGGAAAATGATCTTTTTCAGATTTTCCGGGTCTTGGATGTTTATCTATATATGTATTTGTTATAAAAATATAGTATCTTTGAGTTAGTATCCCATAACACAAGTCTCGAACTTACTTTGGGGCTAACTCAATTTGTGTGATTTGTCCGTATATATTTATTTATTATTCAGTTTTAAATGTCCAAACTATATCTTATATTTGGTTCGCTTGGAAGCAAAAGTACACGTCCAAAGCAGTCACAAGCAAAGTACCAACACACTCCCGTGATGCAATATAAGTTGAACGAAATCAGTGAGAACAAAAAATGAATAAGGGTCGTGTTGAAGGTGTGTTGAAGTATGACATCATCCGTAGAGTTGTTTACATTATTTTTTGTATAATAAATCCAACACCTTTCTTTCCCATCAACCTTTCTTTCTCATTAACCATTATTTCCCATCAACCTTTCAACTTAGTGCTTATGTACCATCTGAAAGACCTCAGTCGCCAGTAGAACTAGTTAGAAGACTAGGACGGACGGACTGAACGATCTTATAA
This sequence comes from Ephestia elutella, assembly GCA_018467065.1. NCBI lineage: Eukaryota > Metazoa > Arthropoda > Insecta > Lepidoptera > Pyralidae > Ephestia > Ephestia elutella. The sequence continues at coordinate 3,755,019 of CM031587.1, read as the reverse complement.
GGGTTCCTTGTCGGACTACGGAACCCTAAAAAACGATAACCTCATAGCTATTAATGCTCTCTTGTAACAAGCGAGCTCTTAAATATTACTGCGTGTAACGGAACACCTCCAAACACCCCCCCCCCTCCAACCCCCTCCGGCGACAAACGACGATTTTTTTCGTAATTGTTTAACACACGTGTTGCGGATGCGGGGCGCACTGTGGTGGTCTGACGGTGCTGTGACTAAATACAAAAATATGGAGAGCGACCTCATAAATCCTACTTCCTACTAATATTACTAGTATTTATTTTCATAAACATGCGTACATCTCAAAAACGGCTGAACCGATTTTGTTGCGCAACGAACTTTTAAATTCTATGGATAGTTGCTACACGTATTCTTAATATCATCGAAATCAATTCAACGGTTCGAGAGTTATCGCGGAACAAACATACATACAATGTGTTTTCGCCCCAACTTGAATAGCCCTCGCTCGCTTCACTCGCTCGGTCAATTATTTCGTTGTCATACAAACACAAAATGGTCGTAAGAGCCATAAAATCCAAAGGCTCTTAGACCCTTTGTGCCAAGTCCGCCATTTTCAAAAATCTCCAAAAATGGCTCGACTATCGATTTTCATATGTTTATCGAACCTGCTCCCAAAATTTCACGGGAATCGGTTGAGAAATGCGACCTCTAGAGGAGAACACACAGACATACCAAAGCATTTGGCCAAGCTGAAACGGAGACCTCGCTCGCTCGGTCAATAAATGCGAAAAATTAGATGTGAGGAAGTTTGTTACTCAATCATGTAAAATCTACGAATACATTTGTTGCCTTAAATTATAATTTAAAGCAACAAATGTATTTTTAAAAAGATTTAATGTCGGTATTTAATTTGTCTTAATAATGTTTCGATTAAGTACACAAATAATATGTTAAGATTTGAAGTTAGATTTTTTATTTATTTTAAGTATCTACACAAAAAAATATATTTGCATTGGTGGTTGATTTACCTTTTACTAACTACCTAGAAGAATCTATCCTCATGATAAAATATTTACTCACGAACACCGAGCTTACCTAAGATTCGGGATAATCACGCTGTATCTCGTTATTGTTATTATTTAACAGATTCTATAGGGTGTTCCCGTTTTAAAACAAGGGTGTTCATTATGATGGTGCGTCACGTGTTATTTCAAGGGGATGGGATGGAAGATCTAGTATTGTTTATTCAAGTAATCCTTGCTTGAAATATGTATTATTAATTCGATTTAAAAAGTACTATTCAGATTTTTGAGCGCCTCCGTAGTTCAACGGTCATCACGCCGGACGGTCACACCGGAGCTCTCGGGTTCGAAACCCCGGTCAGGTCAATATGGAAAATGGTCTTTTTCAGATTGGCCTGGGTCTTGGATGTTTCTACTACTAGCCGCGCCCAGGGCTTTGCTCCCGCAGGAATTTCGGGTTAAAAAGTAGCCTATGTGCTATTTCCGATATTTTTCTGCCCGTTTACCAAATTTCATCGAAATCCGTCCAGTAGATTTTGCGTGATTGAGTAATTTTAAGTATTGGTAGGATGTATTTGTAATAGCATCGTTGAGTTAATATCCCCATTTATTTTTTCATTAAGTCTCAAACTTTGGGGGCTAACTCAATCTGTGTGATTTGTGATATATTTTTGAGAAGCTCGGTAGCACATTGGTTCGCGCGCAAGGCCTGCAATACTGGTACATTAAAATGGCCTATGATTATGAGAAATAGTAATAAATATAATTATGAGAAGACAAAAAACATGTTTTGGACAGTCGTGCAATAAGATGGCCTGATGGATTCTAACCGTTCATCACAGACTATGGAACACTCCCTAAGGAACCTACATGGCAAATTTCAATTTCCTACGCCCAGTACTTTTGGCTATGCGTTGTCTATCAGCAACGGAAGAATTCACAGATGCAATGGCTTATCCAACCAGCTCAATTGGATAACGAGTCACCTGCAAAAGCTTAAAAGGATTGCAACAAGTTAAGCTCAACGTAATTATGTATAAGCATTTCTTGCGTGGGAAACTTGTGACAGTCCATAAAACCCGCGCAAAGTCAATATCTCTATGGTTTTGTTCTTTTTTTTTCTTTCTGCCGGACATCTTTTGTCTCTGGCCGCAAAGGACGCACGTGTCTATGGCAGGTTTGGCGTTTTGTTTACTTTTTTTCAATGGACACCTGTAGTTTCATTCAGTTTTGTAGTAAATAATTGAAATGCAGTGATTTTTTGTTTGAGCCTGGGAAATAATTTGAAGTTTTGTTCGAAATTACAATGATCAGTGACGTAAATTACAGTGTGTAATGTGATAAAGTATTAATTACATTGAATTCTTCAAGCATTGAATAAAAATGTTATTGTTATAGATATATTTATCTAGTACATAGTATGTGCCCTCGGTTTTCATCACTTTTCCTAACTATTCTAATCCTTACTAATATTATAAATGCGACAGTGAGTTTGTTTATTTGTTTGTTACCTCTTCACGTTTTATCTACTGAACCAATCTTCTTGAAATTTCGCATACACATAGTTAGAAGTACTGAGAAGGACATAGGGTACCTTTCATACCGGAAAAAACCACTGTTTCCGTGGAAAGTGAATTTCCTATGGAAACGGCGGGCGAAGCCGCGGTCAACAGCTAGTATACGTATAAATTCTATTGCTAAAATCTAAAATCAACAAATTTCAAATCTACAATATCGAATAAAAAGCTTTGTAAAAAAAAATTCTCATGACAAAAAAAATGAGTCGGTATCTATGGTAAAATTACTACAACCGACCCCCTGTTGCCAGTACGTGGAGGTGTGAATTTAAAATTGGAATTCAGCACTCTATGGACAGTGCGTGCCATAGCCTGAGTCACACCTCAACTGGCCAGTAGTAACAAAGAAAAAAAATCTTCAATTCCCACGTTCAAGACACTGGCCGAAAATAAGTAAATTTTGAGACAAAACCTTTTTTTTCACGCCCAATATTGTAACTCGCAAGTGAATTTTGCACCTCAAATAGATTTAAACGGAATTCAACTTTAACTCCTAAGAATACGGTTGAAATTCGTTTTTTTAAATCGCTGTTTTTTGCAGGTTAACTCAGTGTGACTAAATACAATTTTACACCTCAATGCGAATGTATCCTTTGTATTTATTAAAAATTAATTTCAATGTTGGAATATTTTAAACGCGATTAACTATTTATTTTACGAAATTAACAAAACAGAAAAAAATACATAGAAATACCTACTCTAAATGAAGAATCGGATAATTATACTTCTTCTACGATTTTATATTTCGATGTCTGTGTTATTTTCATACATCCGTACTATCCATATCCCAATAAAAACATTTTTAATATAAAAATATTGCCAAGACGAGACAATATAGCTCGCACTGTCAAAAAGTTATCAGATCTCATGCATGGCGGGGCGTTATCAAATATTTTAAAGGCGTAGAGTTTTTGAGGTTAGAGGTTGTAGAGTTAGAAGCTTGGCTGTATATAAAATCTGATAAAATTTAAATGTAGGTATCTAGTTCTAACCAAATAAAGGTAAGGTAATTTAAGGTTAATTATCTCTATGGGGTTATAATAATAACCAACAAACCAACAGTAGAGAAACAATTTTTCGGTCAGCCTGTCTTTTTGTCCACAAAGATTACCGTCTTCGAAACGGCTTATTGACGGTGATTATTACTGGAGGATGTAAGTAGATAACGTAAGGGTAGGTAATTTTTATCCCGGAAATATTTAGGGTTCTTTAGTGAAAATTGAAAAACCCTAAAACAAACAGATATTCGAAGCGGCTTATATCCCAAGACGGGATCTGTTTAGAGGGTTAAAGATGTCACACAGTAACAATAAGGTGTTTTTAACTCAGTAATAAATTAGGGTTCTTTCATGAAAATTAAGAAATATATATTTAATCTTCATTATTGAACACTAATTTATTTATGTAAAAATTAACAACTGTTACGGACAGCCGAATTAATAATTTTAATATAGCTAATGTTTAACTACCCGCGGTCACGTTACGGTAAACTTCCAATAGGGTGCCTTTAAACTTAGAGTTTTTCTTATGTTTTTTAATGTAAATAAAGGCTTTGCCCAAATTAGGTTAGCTAGATCATGTTATTAGGCTAGTTAAGCACATATATAAAACATATTTAACTGGATATAGAATGGCCCGCCCCTATGAAATGTATATAATATGTAATGTTTACAAATAAAAGTTTGAATTTGGTGACTTTTATTCCCCAGCCGGTTAAGAGTGTGTGCTATCCCGGTTTGGGACTGGGATAATTAAGTATCCCGGTCTGAAACAGGAAGAAGTTAATGTATGTAAACAAAGAACGGGGTCGTGGCCAAATATTGTATATAGAGGGTAGTTGTGAAAATGTAAGCCGAATAGTGGGGGGAGGGGTTTTGATGTCTCCCACCATTAGCCGGCCGACGAGGCTATATAAACCGGGCACGTTTGTATGGCTTCGTCGTTCGTGTGTTGTGAAGTGCAATAAAAGGAAGAAAAGGAAAAAAGTGTTCTTATTTGAGTGCCGTGGTAAAGTTTCCTGGTTCTGTGGTCCTGTCAGTGAGGCGCACCACCTAAGATTACAGTCCGTGTCGTCGTGAAGCCAGTGGCTTGGCAGCAGGGGAGCCACACAACTCAGCAAGGGCGCGTCGGGTATAGAGGGACGCGCTGAATGGTTTGGATTTGTTGCGCGCTGTCCGCAACATTTCCCTTGTTCCTTCGGAGCCGGATTTTTCTGGCTAGGGTCCTGTGAAGAAGCTGGCGCATTGCTGATCAAGGTCACAGAAGAGGCGCGGCTAAGCAGTTTGGACAAAGAAGAGGGCCGGGGCACAACAAACGAACGACCAACCCGCACCAACCGTGTGTATCTTGTTTCTTTGATATATTCTATCCTGTTTCTTTGACCGGTGCGGGTGGGTTTCTTTTTCGTTGGGGTTTTGGAGCGTGGACTTGGCTTTTAACTGCGGGATCCCCTGCGGGCTCGAGGGGACTTGGACCTAACGGTGTCAAACCCAAGGCCTCTCGACTTAACACCGGGCGGTGGTGTAGTGGACCGGGCGACACTGCCAATCATCTCCCACCAGGGGGGTGAATTGAAATAGCCCGCTACGCCAATAAGGAGTTGCGTTCGTGACGGGGCCTCATAGTGGGCACTGCGGAAGGTTACTGGCGTTCCTCCAGTAACCCGAGCACCCGAAGCGGCGTGATTCCCTCTATTGGGTAGTCCCTCCCTTTCCTTTCCTGCACGACCATCCATCCTCGGTTGGGTTCACCGCGGTAGTATACCCGACTGGGATTGTTAGTGTTAGGGCTGCGTGTTAGTGTTAGGGCTTGCAAGTGCGAAGATGCCAACAACCAGGAAGCAGCAAGCCGGGAGGAGCCGGGAGAGCCACAGTGAAGTGACCAGGAGGTTAACCTTTGATGAACCACCAGCATCACCATCGGCAGTTACGGATGTTAACATCCACCCCACCACCAGAGAGTTACCGCTACCCGCAGAAAGCGGGATAGAACAAACCCAACAAGAAGACACAAGGCAAGGAGGCACGACGACACTTCGGGCACCATCAATTCGGTCAGGGGCGTCGAGCATCGTGTCTCGCATCGCGCAAGCAGAGTTACAGGCGCAAGAGCGTCTAGCGATGCTAAAGAAAAAGGAATTAGAGATTGAAGCAGAGCTCGTGAAGAAAAGATTAGCCATGGAAGTAATCTCAATAAGAGAGGAGGAAGAACAGGCGTTACCTGCGGAACCTGCGGGCAACGTGCAAGCGCGCATCGATGAGTGGCTGCATCGGAGTATAATCGGGCAGCCAAAGGGCCATACAGACGTGCCATCAACTTCACAGTACATGTCAGACGTCCGTCAGACGGGACGGGAGGATCTGGAACGAGGGGCTGTGAGGGAAGATTCTCAAAGACGGGAGCCATGCCCGCCCTCACCAGGGAGGGGGGATAAGGATGAAACAGAGGTTAGACAAAGAGGGTCGACGCCTCACCGTGAAAAGGGAATAGAGCGATTGGCAGATGTTTTGGAAAAGATGACGCGACAACGGCCTGTCCCCAGACAGGCACATGACTTACCGATCTTCAGCGGAGCGCCGTTAGATTGGTTGGCGTACAAGGCGGCTATGAGAGACTCAACAGAGTTATTCAAGTTCACGAGAGCTGAGAACCTCGCAAGGCTACGAATTAGCTTGCGGGGAGAGGCAAAGGAAGCTGTTTCGTCACTGCTGTTTACCGCAACGGATCCAGATGTAATTATGAATACGCTGGAGCAATGTTTTGGGCGGCCAGAGGTGATTATAGACAGAACGCTGGATGAGATAAGGAAGTTGCGCAACCCAGGCGCGACGGCCAGCGAATTCAACAGCTTCGCCATCAAAGTAAACAATATTGTGTGCACATTGAGTACTATAGACAACAAGGGATACTTAAAAAATCCGATGTTGGCACGAGAGATTGTAGATAAACTGAGCCCGCACGTAAAGGCGAGATGGTGCGACTATGCCGAAGCGAATAGTACTACAGATTCCGAGATGGAAGTTTTGGCTCGATTCTTAATGCAGGAGGCAGACAGGGCACGCGTCTTCGGCGCGTTGTAAGCGTGTCGAAACACGCTTACAACGCGCCGAAGACGAGTACGACGACGTCCAACACAGAAATAAAGAAATTCAAACCACCATACAGAGGACCTAAGAAAGAGGCCACCGTATACAACACAGACGTCGAGTGTTTGAGCTGCAATGAGAAACATGCAACGCCTAGCTGTCCAAAAATAAAGGCTATGGATGTAAACGAAAGATGGAAGTGGGCCAAACAAGAAGGAATATGTTTTAGGTGTTTCAACAGTAAACACAGGCGCTTCAAGTGCAGTCGAAAGGCATGCGGAATGAATGGGTGTAGATATCCCCACCACCAGTTATTGCACAGATTGCCCAGTGAGCGCGAGACGGCAAATACAGACAATACCGAGACGGTCGCATCGCTCAACACGGAAGATAAGCAAATATTATTGAAGATATGTCCCGTGCAACTAAAGGGTCCCAAGGGAGTTATTCAGACGTACGCCCTGTGCGACGAAGGAAGCTCAACTACAATAATAGATGAGGATTTGGCTGATAATTTGGGAGCGGAGGGCCCGCCGGCCCCGTTCGCGGTGCGAAGCATAAATGCGCACTCAGAGATAACTGGCAGCCGATATGTAAGTCTACAGATACTCACCACGGAGGGCGCACGAAATATACGAGCAAGAACGATGAAAGATTTATCGTTGAATACTCAAAAGATTGAGATGAGACATTTGCAATGTCCGCACCTACAGGACATTGCTAAGGAAATATGTACAGGCAAAATGAAGCCGAAAATCTTAATAGGATCAGATTTTTGGGAATTGATCGTGACCAGGAGGTTACGCGAAGGAAGTCGGGGACAACCGGTTGCGTCCCTGACTAAACTGGGATGGATAATCCATGGCTCGGCTCCGCGACACAGGGAGCGAGATGGCGAGATTGTAAGCGTTATATACAGAGCGTGAGAAAGATAGATGACACGCTACATGATTTAGTGCGCGAACATTTCGCGATTGATGCGATAGGTATTAGGAAATGTGAAAAACCTATGACGCAATCAGAGCAGAGAGCAGTTGAATGCTTCCAGAGGAGTGTGAAATTGACAGATGGGCGATACCAAGTCGCATTGCCATGGCGACGAGACGATGTTAAGATGCCGCCTAGTTTCGCGCAGGCGTTCAAGAGACTGCAGACGATAGAAAGAAAAATGGATAAATCTAGCGATTTTCGAGACAAGTATACAGCGCAGATCGAAAACCTACTGGAGAAAGGTTACGCTGTACCTGCAGATGGGTCAGAAGAAGGAAACCCTAAGCAGTGGTTCCTGCCACACTTCGCTGTAATCAACCCAAATAAGCCGGGGAAAATTCGCCTCGTATTTGACGCGCGAGCGAAACTGTCAGGCGAGACAAGCTTGAATTCGGAATTATTGGAAGGCCCCGACTTACTAAGGAATTTGGCAGGAATTCTATGGCGGTTTCGAGAAGGAAGAATCGCCGTACACTTCGATATAAAAGAGATGTTTTTACGGATAAAGATTGAGCCCGACGACAGGGCGGCTCAAATGTTCTTATGGCGTGGACAGGATAGAGAGGGACCGCCCACAAAGTATAAGATGATTTCAATGATATTTGGTGCGAAAAGCTCGCCGTTCCTAGCGCATAGCGTGAGGGATTACAACGCCTTACAACACAGAGAAGAATGCCCACGCGCAGCACAGAGCATAACGCAGTCATTTTTCATGGACGATTACGTAGAGAGCTTCGATGACGAGGATGAGGCTATGAGAGTCGTGACAGACGTGGTACGAATACACAGTTTAGCAGGTTTCGAGTTGACAGGCTGCGCTACAAATAGCCTGAAGATTCGAGACAGAATGCGACAGGATAGCTGTGATGCGACTACTATGAAACCCCTGACGGAGTCCGCTGAGCAAGAGCGCACGCTTGGGCTATGCTATGAATCGAGCAGCGACTTAATGGGATTCAATACTACCATGAACCGAGTCCCAGAGGACGTCAAGAGATGTTTGCGCCCACCTACTAAGAGAGAAGCATTGAGCGCAGTAATGTCGACGTTCGACCCGTTGGGCCTTTTAAGTTATTACGTCATCACCGCGAAAATCATACTACAGAGTCTATGGCGTATGAAGTTGGATTGGGATGACCCTCTACCGCATGAAGAAGCTGAATTATTTCAGAGATGGCTGCAGGGAATGCGAGAGATAAGCGAATTGCGTCTGCCCCGAAGTTATTTTACGGGGAGAGTGAGGAACAGACAGTTGCACACCTTTGTAGATGCGAGTGAATCGGCGGTCGCCGCGATCGTATTTTGGCGAATTGAAGACGACGCTGGGAGAATTCATGTATCTCTGGCCGCCGCAAAAGCTAAAGTGAGCCCTATGATGTCGCAAACTATCCCGAAATTAGAGTTGCAGGGGGCGCTAATAGGTACGCGCCTCACAAAGTCCGTGTTAGAAGAACATAGATGGAAGCCGGAAAACATAACGTACTGGTCCGACTCTAGGACAGTTTTACAATGGATAAGAAATCCAGAGATTAAGTATACACCTTTTGTGGCAAATAGAGTGACAGAAATTAACGAGAGTACGGAAGTGTCACAATGGAGATGGGTGTCTACGGAAGATAATGTGGCTGATGACGCCACAAGATTGAATTTTGATATGAAGACCTCAGATGATAGATGGTTTATTGGTCCGCATTTTTTATACAAGCCAGAGTCTGAGTGGCCGCAGGAAGATGAACAAGTAATGAATATCACAGATGAGTACGTGCTACATGCCACGAAGGCTGCATTGTGCATCATAGATATGAACCGATTTTCAAAGTATGAACGCCTACTGAGAACTATGGGGAGCGCTGTTTACTTGTTTGACAACGAGAGCGATACATATGGAATTAGTCGCTTCACTCAGTACGGACTCAGCTATAATGGCTATGAGAAGGATGGCGTCGCGACGCGGATGGCCGCGTGTCATGTACTCGGATAATGGAACTAATTTTAAGGGAGCGGATCAAGAACTGAGGTCTGCCATGAAGGAGTGGGAACCCGCGCTAAGAGATTACACGGCGATACACCAGCTAATTTGGCGAACGATAAGTCCGGGAGCAGCTTGGCAAGGGGGAGCATGGGAAAGGATGATTCAGACAGTAAAGCGAGCTCTGAAAATAATATTAACGGAGAAACATCCTAAAGAAGAAGTTCTACAAACTTTGCTTGCCGAGGTAGAGTTCACGGTGAACGCACGTCCCCTGACCCACGTGCCTGTAACGAGAGACGACCCCGAAGCGCTAACACCTAATCATTTTCTATTGGGAAGCTCCATGGGTCTGCCTACACTAGGCCCGTGTGAGCCGGCGGACCGCAAGACATGGCGGGCTGCCCAAGGCCTGGCGGATGAATTTTGGCGGCGATGGGTGCGCGAGTACTTACCCCTACTAGTACCCCGCAATGATGCACCCAACAGACAACAGAGGAAAATAGCGGTGGACGATTTGGTGGTGGTGGTAGACAAGAGTCTACCCCGGAATCTTTGGCCAAGAGGGATTGTCATAGCAGTTCATCCCGGCCCCGATGGTGAGGTTCGCAATTGCACAGTGAGGACGGCAAGCGGCGTGTTCCGGCGTCCTGCGGGAAACCTGGCTGTCCTGCCGATTGCTGATGAGGTCTGCGGCAGGGAGCCTTCGACGGGGAGAGACTGTTACGGACAGCCGAATTAATAATTTTAATATAGCTAATGTTTAACTACCCGCGGTCACGTTACGGTAAACTTCCAATAGGGTGCCTTTAAACTTAGAGTTTTTCTTATGTTTTTTAATGTAAATAAAGGCTTTGCCCAAATTAGGTTAGCTAGATCATGTTATTAGGCTAGTTAAGCACATATATAAAACATATTTAACTGGATATAGAATGGCCCGCCCCTATGAAATGTATATAATATGTAATGTTTACAAATAAAAGTTTGAATTTGGTGACTTTTATTCCCCAGCCGGTTAAGAGTGTGTGCTATCCCGGTTTGGGACTGGGATAATTAAGTATCCCGGTCTGAAACAGGAAGAAGTTAATGTATGTAAACAAAGAACGGGGTCGTGGCCAAATATTGTATATAGAGGGTAGTTGTGAAAATGTAAGCCGAATAGTGGGGGGAGGGGGTTTTGATGTCTCCCACCATTAGCCGGCCGACGAGGCTATATAAACCGGGCACGTTTGTATGGCTTCGTCGTTCGTGTGTTGTGAAGTGCAATAAAAGGAAGAAAAGGAAAAAAGTGTTCTTATTTGAGTGCCGTGGTAAAGTTTCCTGGTTCTGTGGTCCTGTCAGTGAGGCGCACCACCTAAGATTACAGTCCGTGTCGTCGTGAAGCCAGTGGCTTGGCAGCAGGGGAGCCACACAACTCAGCAAGGGCGCGTCGGGTATAGAGGGACGCGCTGAATGGTTTGGATTTGTTGCGCGCTGTCCGCAACAACAACATTTGAGTAAAAATTAACTTATCAACTAGGTAACTAAGGTAATAAATACCAAAAGATTCATTTCCTTCTTGAAATAATCAATTAAAATTTTTCCGTTACTGACTGAGTTACTGTCAGACAACGCACAGCCAAAACTACTGGGCGTAGGAAGCTGAAATTTGGCATGTAGGTTCCTTATAAAGTGTAGGAGAGTACTGTAAGAGGATTACCGAAATTCCCACGGGAATAAAGTCCCGGGCCCTAGTCTACAATAAACCCAGCGTGAAGCACCTCCATCTGCAATGTATCTACAACCAGGGCTTGAAACCGGTTAATAAAAAACCTAAAAAATAAGTGTTTTGACCTAGTTACGCAGTAACGCTCGGGCCATTACGATCGGAGTGAAAACCCTTTTGAATCGGTCTCGCGAGCGGAAATTACCTGGTTAATCCCGCGCGGGCGAGTGACAAGGACGGGTATATCGCTCAGCGTTTTATCTCACTTACGCATTTGCAAGTCTCAACGTGTAGATTGGTTAGATTTATATCGAGCGAGAATGAGAAATAATCATAGTTAGAGCGAGATAGAACACGATCGTCGAAAAGAGCGAAATGTTTTGGGTCTTTCCGGTATTTTGAACAGGAACTGAAATGATATCGCGCTTTGAACATAACCAGAAATAATATATGGTTTTGCTCAACCGTAACTGATTTAAAACGCTCTTTTTTAAATGTATGGCGCATCGAGTGAGCTGGTTTAGAATTTTAACCAGGTTAGCAAGCCCTGTCTACAACACAAAGTGG
>CM031587.1:3580082-3743034 GCA_018467065.1 Ephestia elutella | reverse complement strand
TTTGTTTTTTAGGGTTCCGTACCTCAAAAGGCAAAAACGGAACTCTTATAAGATCACTTTGTTGTCCGTCTGTCTGCCAAACTTTTTTTTCTCATGAACGCTTAAAGATATCAAGTTGAAATTAATAACGAATAATCGGATCCACGGTGTCTTTCAGCAAAAAAAAATAATTAAAATTATACGTCAACGCGATCAAGAGATATTACCGTAAATATTGCGAATTTTCGCATATATTGCAATTTCAGGCAGCAATCAAAATTATGAAAATTGGCAAAAAGCAAGGTAGAACAGCCGGTCCACGACTTTCCCGCTCCGAGTGATAGCTGCGCGCGGGAGCGGCGAGCGGCGTAACACAGAAGTCGAAAGATCTTTGACAACGCCACTGGTTTATTTCTTGATTTTTTGCCCATCTGCTCCTTCTGCAGTGGCGTAGTAAGACCCCGGCAGCAACAGTATCAGGGCGGACATCGATTTGTTGCACTCCCGCCCCCCAACATGCATAGTCCGCCTCTGTCCTTGTGCCCTCCCTAGAAAAAATCCTGTATCCGCCCTTGTGCTGTAGAATGTAGTCAAACGTTTCCACACTCATCCTAGTGTCATAAAACTTATTCGGATGTTTCCTGTAATCTTGGTATAAATTACGAAATTCGCCGCGAAGGTATATGTTTTTATTTAGTTCGTGCTACTTTCAAAACAAAAAGGGATCATGAATACGTCCACCTAAACCGCTCCGCTAATCGCTACCACAGAATTAATATCCGCTACTGAGAGTACGTGGCCGCCCGCCGCCGCTTAGACTCCCGCGCCGCGCCCCGCTTAGACCGAACGCGCAAAGTCGTTTACCAACCGTATTAACACTACTTATACAGAAATAAATCAGAAAATTAAATAAATAAATATATACGGACAAATCACACAAATTGAGTTAGCCCCAAAGTAAGTTCGAGACTTGTGTTATGGGATACTAACTCAACGATACTATATGTACGTGACGAACCGTACACCGGTGCGCTGGGTGTCGAACCTACGTCCCTCTGTTCCACACTGGGCTCAGGGAAAACGCGGCGCGGTAGGCGCTCGAGACTGTACCACAAAGAAACAGGATAGAATGAACGGACGGTCAAAGAAACAAAATATTCGGTCGGTTGTATTGCCCAGCGGTACAGTCGAGCGTGGACGAAACGAACGTACGGACAGAGCACTATTCTATACACTATGAGCCCAGCACTATTCTTCAGGCTTCTTGCTTCTGTCTTTTCTTTCTTCACTGGAGAACTGGAGCGAACTGTGGCGAACTATTGCGAACTTGAGCAAACTGTTGCGAACTGTAGCGAACTTGAGCGAACTGTAGACGCGATGGTGCTGTGTGTATATTTATTCAAAAATGGCGAGCGCACTCTGTATATGTATGCGCGAGCCAGTCGAGCCAATAGGAACGCGGCGTTGACCTACCCCCCGCGCGCCCCTCTGTCCGTCCGTCGCCTATGCTTTATGTACATGAGCTATTTATTTATACTATAAACACTGTTATTACATATGTAACTATCACTATTAATCTATATCTATCATATACTATCTATATATCTTATTAAGAAATCTATTTACATAAAAAATCTATAGAAAACTGTTATCTGTTTACACAACAATGTCTTATCATAAGCTAAGTTGTATTTCTCTGTATACGGGGAAATAAAAGTCACACAAGACTATCTCTTTATTTGGCGACTTATTTAACTATAATCTATACTAACTTAACCTATTTACTATAGCTAAGGGGAATAAAAGACGAACTATACGATATTTTATTTACAACTTAGCCTATGTTATTGTAACTATATACTATTCTAAACTATCGCTTGTCGGCTGTCACGAACATTCTCCCGCCGTGCGTCGTCCGCCAGGTCGTCGCATTCTGTCTTTCCCGGAAGTGCAGCCGACGCTGTAGGCAGGATCACCAGCTTCTTCGTTGGCCGCCGCAGGACTCCGCCCTTCGTCCTCACGTCGACCGCTCTGGTGACTCCATCCGGTCCAGGGTGCACGGCGATGACGATGCCGCGCGGCCATGTGTTGCGCGGCAGGGTCCCATCGGCGATCAGCACGACGTCGCCGGCTCGGATTGCGGGGCCCTTAGCGTGGGGCTCCCGCCTGTGTTGCAAGTCAGGCAGGTACTCGCGTAGCCATCTTGCCCAGAAGAGATCGGCAAGGCGTTGTGAGGCGCGCCAGTGGGGACGCCCGATGAGGTCGCTGTCGTCGAAGGTGCCGGCGCTCGGAGTTCGCGCTGAACCACCCAGGAGAAAGTGGTTAGGGGTGATGGCTTCGGGATCTTCGGAGTTGATTGAGACGTGTGTCAGGGGCCGACTGTTGACTGTGTATTCGGCCTCTGCGAGTAGTGTGGAGAGTCTCTTCTGTCGGATGTCGCTCGTGCAGCACGGTGGTGAGTGCAGTCTTCACACTTCTGACGAGTCGCTCCCACGCCCCCCATGAATGGGGCCCCCTGGGGGTATGTACCTAAAGCTGATTGACCTCTTGTTCGCCTCCTGTTCTGTTGCCCTGGCCGCCTCGCGGAGTTCGGTCGCCGTACCTCGGAGATTCGTGCCGTTGTCTGACCACATTTCTGTTGGGCATCCTCTTCGTGCTATGAATCTTCGGAATGCCAGTACTGCGGAGTCAGTGCTGAGCGATGCGGCGATTTCCAGGTGTACGGCGCGCGTTGTAAGACATGTGAACAACGCCACATAGCGCTTCTGTGTGCCGCGTCCGACTGTGACTGTGAGCGGCCCGAAGTAGTCCCATCCCGTGTAGGTGAATGGTCTTCTGTGATGCGCTAGTCTGCAGTGCGGTAGATCACCGGTCGGCGGAGTCGGTGGCGTAGCTCTTCTAATACGACACGGAATGCAGCGATGAATGATAGCCCGCGCTGTTGGCCGCAGGCGTAAAATCCAAAAATTCTGTCGACACTCGTTGATTGTCGTCTCTACGCCGGCGTGGTGTAGACTTCTATGTACATATTCTATGTAGAGTCGCGTAGTGTAGTGATCTCCGTCTAACACCGGTGGTCTCTTCGTAGTATCTTCTAAGTCTGTTGCGGCGGCGATTCTTGACCTTATCGTTATCACTCCGTTGACAAGTTCGACCGCTAGGGGGCGCAGTCGACTGCTGTTGCTAATTTCCTTCCCGCAGGCGAGTGCTGTTATTTCGTTGGCGAAATTTTCTTGCTGGCTCGCTCGAACTAATAATTTTTCAGCGTCGCGCAGCGTCGCGGCGGGGATCTGTAGGTACTGTCGCTGCGGTTTTTCTCCCTTCTGTACTGTAGTTTTCTGTTTTCTATTATGTTTGTTGATTTTGTGCCACGCCGGATCCTTCTCTGTGTTTTTTCGCGTGCGCTTGTAATGCACGGCTTCTGTGTTCTTTTTTCTTAGCAGATCTATGAACTGTAGGACCCGCGCCGTGGAACGTAGGACCCGCTCCCACCGGGAAAACCTGTGGACGTCTGGAATACATTCCCGGAGAGCGGCCGACGTCTTCTGTGCTGTAGTGTGACATGTTTTTTCTTCTCCAGTTTTTTCTATAGGCGTAGGACTGTCAGACAGCCATGTTGATGGATGTTGGCGTAGGAACTCGGGGCCTCGAAACCAGCGGTGATTGTTGTCGAGGCCTTGTGGTACATCCCGCGTAGCATCGTCCGCGACGTTCAACTTTGTGGGCACCCATCGCCACTTGCTGACTGTACTATTTTCTTCTATTTCGGCGATTCGATGAGCGACGTATGGACGGTAGGTGCGCGCGCCGTTCTTGAGCCACGTAAGCACTGTCTTGCTGTCGGTCCAGAAAATCTTCTCGTCTGGCTTGCTGTCGTGTTCTTCGATGACCGCCGCGGCCATTCGGCACCCCATAACGGCGGCTTGAAGTTCCAGGCGAGGGATTGATGTCACTTTCAGCGGTGCGACACGTGCTTCGAGAACTAGTGATAGCGATATCTCGCCATTCGGATGAACTATGCGCCAGTATAGCGCGGCTGCGTAGGCGGCTTCGCTGGCGTCGACGAACGTATGTAGCTCTCTTCTTTGCGCGTCGCTGTAACCCCGTAGACATCTCGGAATGGTGACGTCACGAAGTGCGCGGAGATGATTCATCCACTCTTGCCACTGTTTCGCTATGTCTTCTGTTACTGGGTCGTCCCAGCCTGTTCCTCTTCGCCATATCTCCTGTAGAAGTTGTTTGGCGCGCGTTGTCACTATTGAGGCGAAACCGAGCGGGTCGAATAGAGACATTACGACTTTAAGAATTTCCCTCTTGGTGGGCTTGCTGTTGTTGACTATTTCCTGTGGTAGCCGCGCCAAGTCCAGGTTGAAGGCGAGCTCGTCTGTTGTCGGCTTCCAGATCAATCCGAGAGCTCGTTCTGTTTTCGACCCGTCGTGTAGATCGATGGCTGTCTGTTCGATGTTGGCCTCGCCTAGGCCCTGTAGAACGCGCGCAGAATTCGATGTCCATTGACGCAACTCGTAGTGGGCCCGCCGATGTATATCGCGCACGTCGCTCGCTGTCTTGATCGCTTTTTCTTCGTTCGGAAAACTCTGTAGGTAGTCGTCAACGTAGTGGTTTCGCACGACCGCATCGTAGGCTTCGGGATGGTATTTCTGGAACTTCTTCGCATTTACGTTTTTCACGTAGATCGCTGTGGCCGGCGATGACGTCGCGCCGAAAATCAACGAAGTCATCCTGTATTCGTCCGGCGGACAATCACCCCTCTTGTCTCCTCGCCACAGGTACCGTAGTGCGTCACGATCTTCTGTTCTTATCTTGACCTGCATGAACATTTCCTTGATGTCAGCCATGACGGCCACTGGATGCTGTCGGAAACGCATGAGCACGCCGGGCAGTGCCTGCAGGAGATCCGGACCGGTGAGTAGGCAATCGTTGAGCGAAGTTCCCATCGTTTTGGCCGCTGCGTCGTGTACCTTCCCCGGCTTCATAGGGTTGAGCACGGCGAAATGGGGTAGGTACCACGTTCTGTTGTTGGTAGGCGATCTTGGCGGCGCGCGCTCGGCGTAACCGTTGGCGATGAGCGCGTCCATCAGTTCTTCGTACTTCTTCTTGAGTTGGGGGTCCCTGTCGATCTTGCGTTCTGTAGATAATAATCTTCTGTAGGCATTGTTGTAATTATTAGGCATTACAACGTCTGTTGACTTCCAAAGCAGCGCTGTTTCGTAACGCCCGTCGTCTCGTTGCTGTGTGTTTTCCTCTAACATGACGAGTGCTCGCTGTTCGGGATCGCTGCGTGGTTGTCTCGGTGCTATAGTGAGGGACTCCAACGCGAAGTGGTGTTTCAGCTGTTCGTCCATTCTGTTGTCGACGCTGACCTCTTCTGTGTTGCTCGGCTCGACGATATGGTTGACGAAGTGTACGCGCTGTCCTAGTGTACGGGTGTGTGCGCCGTGTAACACCCATCCCAACGACGTACGAGATGCGACCGGCTGATCGCGTCGACCTCTTCGTACTTCTGTGGCGAGTAGCATGTGCCAGTTGTCTTGCCCGATGAGTAGTTTCGGCGTCGTATCTTGGTACTTGAGGTGGTCGGCGATGTCTGTGAAGTGATCGCAGCCGGCCAGATCTTCGTCGGTGATGCGTTGTGGCGATAGACGTAGGCTGCTGAGCGTGCGCGCTTGCATTCTGTAGCTACTGTCTGCCCCGTGGATGGTGAAGGATACACGTCGCGACTGTGTAGCGTCAACTTCTGTCTTCCCGATGGCTTCTATGTGTAGAGGGCTGACTGGTCCTCTTGCGCCAATCTTCTGTGCTATTTGTTCGTCGAGGAGCGATATGGTCGAACCGTCGTCCAACAGAGCGTAGGTAGAAATGTCGCCCTTGGGACCGGAGAGATGAACTGGGACTATCTTTAGGAAGGCCTGGGCGCGCTTCCTCTGTGTCCACGTTGAGGCGACGATTTCACTGGGTTCTTCCTTCTTCGTGAAGTGAAGCAAACTGTAGTGAGTGCGGGTGCACCCATCGACGTCACAGGATTTCTTCTCACACGTGTGACCTCGGTGTCGGTAGATGAGACAACGGAAACACAGCCTCTTGTTCTTGGCAAATTCCCATCTTCCGTTCGGATCCGCTTCTATGAACTGTTGACATGCGGAGGGAGCGTGGCCGGGTTTGCCGCAGACGACACACTCCTTTTTCTGTGCTGTAGGTTTCGACGACTCGGTCGCGGCGAATGTTTTCTGTTGACGGTCCCGCCGCTGTGGAGTCTTCGTATCTGTGTGTGTAGGTATTGCCTCCGGTAGTGCGTGCCGGCCGCATCTGTCCGCTTCGCGCTGTAGGAATCGAGCCAACTTGACCAGGTCCGCTTCGTCTTCACTCTGTTCTGCTTCGAAGTCGTACCAGCGGTATCGCAGCGTCGGAGGAAGCTTGTCGACTGTCTTCGTTGTGACTTCCGGGTTGTATACGTAGAATATCTTGCCGAGAGCTTGCAGCGCTGTTACGATGTTGACCACTCGAGTAGCGAAGATACAGATGTCCTTAGGCGTATCGTTGGGGCGCGGCAGTGAACGCAGGCGCTCCAATTCGGAGATGGCGATAGCGTCGGGACGACCGAAACGGGACTCGAGCGTCTTCATAATAACTTCTGGCTTGCCTGTGTGGATGAGTAGAGTCTCGACGGCTTCTTTGGCTTTTCCACGTATGCTGCGACGTAGGCGGGCCATGTTGTCGATGTCGGAGTAATGCGGCGATGTTTCTTGATATGCGGCACGGAACGACAACCATTCTTGATACGATCCGTAGTACGGGGGCAATTCTTGCACATGACGGGTTCCCGATCGCGCGGCGAGAGCGAAGGCATTCGCGAGCTCGGTGATATCGATGCTATGAGGCTGGCGAACGGCGACTGTAGTATTTTCTCCCGCCGGTGACGAAACGGGCATCTGAGGGGCGCGCGGGGTCGGTGGGGGTGACGCGCGCTGCACTGTGTTTGCTGTAGTTTGCAGTACCTGTGGTTTCACGACGGTCGGTGGTGGCGCCACTGTAGCTTGCGCGGCTGGCGTCGTGATATCTTGTTGCACTGCAGGTGACGGATTGTATGCTTGATCTGCGATGGCAAGCTGCGGTTGACTGGTGTCCAGCCAGTCGGTGACTCGACGCGCCGTTTCCTGTTCACTGATCACCGTGTCGTCGTCTTCTGTATCTGATTCTTCTTCTATGGCGGCGACGCGGGCGGCGGCGAGTTCGACCTGTAGGCGTAGTAACTCTTCCTTGGCCTTGGCGAGGCGGAGCGATTTCTTGCTCTTCTGACTGCTTCGGCGACGGGACGGACGAGGAGAGGCTACGCGTTCTGTAGGGAGCGAGGAAGCGGCTCCCGCGGCGACGACGGAGGCGGAGGGGCGCAGCGGGGCTTCTCTCGCGACGGTGCTATGTGACGAGTTCGCTGTTGTAGTTCCATGAGTCCAAGTGTGGGTTTCTTCGGTAGCCGTGGTGCCGGAGGACGTGGTCGTGACTGTGGTGCCGCTGCTCTGAACACCGCTCGCAGACGAGGCTATTACCTCCGACGAACGCTCGGAGGCCCCTGGCGGCGAAACGGCGGGCGCTGTAGCGACGGCGGGTTAATCCGGAGACGGCTGTACGGGCGCGGCAGCCTCTGACGCTGCCCTCGAAGTGCGCTCGCCCCGACCGGACCTCGACCTTGTTACTGGCATCTTCTATAGTTCTTCCGCGGCGAATGGGCGTAGATCCAACGCTGTGATATCCGGCTCCGAGAGGACCAGCAATGTACGTGACGAACCGTACACCGGTGCGCTGGGTGTCGAACCTACGTCCCTCTGTTCCACACCTGGGCTCAGCGAAAACGCGGCACGGTAGGCGCTCGAGACTGTACCACAAAGAAACAGGATAGAATGAACGGACGGTCAAAGAAACAAAATATTCGGTCGGTTGTATTGCCCAGCGGTACAGTCGAGCGTGGACGAAACGAACGTACGGACAGAGCACTATTCTATACACTATGAGCCCAGCACTATTCTTCAGGCTTCTTGCTTCTGTTTCTTCTTTCTTCACTGGAGAACTGGAGCGAACTGTGGCGAACTATTGCGAACTTGAGCAAACTGTTGCGAACTGTAGCGAACTTGAGCGAACTGTAGACGCGATGGTGCTGTGTGTATATTTATTCAAAAATGGCGAGCGCACTCTGTATATGTATGCGCGAGCCAGTCGAGCCAATAGGAACGCGGCGTTGACCTACCCCCGCGCGCGCCCCTCTGTCCGTCCGTCGCCTATGCTTTATGTACATGAGCTATTTATTTATACTATAAACACTGTTATTACATATGTAACTATCACTATTAATCTATATCTATCATATACTATCTATATATCTTATTAAGAAATCTATTTACATAAAAAATCTATAGAAAACTGTTATCTGTTTACACAACAATGTCTTATCATAAGCTAAGTTGTATTTCTCTGTATACGGGGAAATAAAAGTCACACAAGACTATCTCTTTATTTGGCGACTTATTTAACTATAATCTATACTAACTTAACCTATTTACTATAGCTAAGGGGAATAAAAGACGAACTATACGATATTTTATTTACAACTTAGCCTATGTTATTGATGGTTAAACAAACTTACCTTAATGAAGTTTGACCATAATTATACAAGACGTTGCTTCCGAAGATATTTAATCAAATTCACTAAGCAGCTCGCCCTGCCATGTACCAGGCACGACACAATTTTAAGAGATCTGAGAACAAAATAAAATAAAATAAAAGAAAATTAGTCCAGACATCCCATCCTCGCCCCACCGCTAGCCACGCCAGCGGCCGCCGCGCGGCACCTCTTCATTCCTTTAGAACCAAATTTCGGAATGTGGCGCTAGGGATATGGTAAAACGTATTATACTTATTGATTGGGACGGGCGGGTTATAAATATCTTCGGAAGCAACGTCTTGTATAATTATGGTCAAACTTCATTAAGGTAAGTTTGTTTAACCATCAATTATACTACGACGTTGCTTCCTCGATATTTAATCAAATTCACTAAGCAGATGTTTAGAGCCATTGCGAAATTTGCAAGATTTTTATTTTCATATCATTATAATATTATTTCATTAAAAATAATTTATCATTATATATTATTTTTAATGTGATATATTAAAAGTGGTTCCTTAGATACTTTGATATAGGATGGTTAATAACATGAATAAATTCAAATGCAGTTGTATCTACAACTGTCTTCCACAAGGATAGGTATCAGATATAAAGGAAAATTTTAAGAAACTGGGAAAAAAAAAAAATTCTTCGAATAGGCTATGTAATGCAATGCCAATACAGTTTTTTTTCATTTTGTAAAGCATAATGATTTCAATTATTCCAGCTTATCAAAAACATTGTTTAAGTTCTGTAGAGTACAGACTTTGGTTGCTAACCTTGATATTTTGGGAGAAAAAATGTCAAGTAGTTAACAAGAAACAGATTAAAAGTCCTATATGTATACCATGGGACAATAATTAACAAAAAACAAATTAACACTATAGTTATTTCATGTGAGACAGGATATTTAAAAGGCTATTCCCAAAATAGGATATGTTAACTCAAAAAACGTAAATATTTACTAAGAGAAATGTGATGAACATTTTTTAGTCTGCAATAGCGAACTCAACACAGGCAGAGATGCTTGCCCAGAGTTAATTTTACAAATATCGACTAGAATTTTAACTACCTATTGTCAGGAAGCTTTATTGTATTGATTATAAACATATACTTCTGGGTGGTTAATGTGTCAAGATAAAAGGACACGATACTAATTTAAGATTTTTTACTCTAAGTACTAAGTACTCGAGAAATATCTTTACCTGACAAATATATATTAATTAGCAAGGGGAAAAAAATGAATAATGCAAATTTTGAGTTCGGTACATTTCTGCTGAAATATACTCGTAAAACTACACTATTTTTATAGACTGTACTTAGTTGAATAGGTATATAGATGAATCGGCCACAGCCATGTAGTATAAACTATAGATAGTATTAGGTACCACAGTACGATGACTTCACTATAACTTTTGTTATGAGTACATACTCGTATGTATGTGCCTTTAGTTAAAACTATTAACGAAAGACTGAATTCTATAGACGAAACTAAAGTGTACTTACTGTACAAGCTTATTATGTTTTTCAGTAGCAAGTAGGTACATACCTATTAAAAAGAAAAAAGTTATGATACTTAGTTTTCCGAAACAAGAATCTATCAAGAGGGTTTTTAATTGTGATTAGATTCTCGATAATAGATCTTTCTTGTTCCAAATAGTAAATTACTCACTCAAGTCATTGCAGATGACCTTTGCTAGGGGTAATTTTTTGTTGTAAATTTGGAATAAATACAGTAGCTGTAGAAAAAATAAAGGTCAATTTTATACTACTTTATATCTTTTTTTTTTTTTTTTTTTTTTTTTTTTTTTTTTTGATCGAAAAATCGCATCCTAATCACAAAGATAGATATCTATAATTATGCATCCAGTTGTTGAAATTTAATTTACTCGAGTTAACGTAGAATATTCAACACATCTACGATCAGAGCTAAAAGATGAGACCATATTGACAATTTGAATAAATCTCCATAAACAGAAACTAAAAATAAAATCAACGTACTGAGTATCCAATATTGTTCAGTACTATGCTTGCTTAAGCTAGAGCTAATGTCTAATTCTTAAGAAACAAGTGCTTTGTTATCTGCCTTTAATTTGTCCAAAATAGACAGCACTACTCTTACCTGGCTTAAGGCACTTTTATTCCATTTATAAGGTGCTTTAGAGAGTTGCTGTTGTAGAACTACAATAACCATAAAAGCCTGTTAGATTGAAAAGCTTGATCATGTATAAGTATTGAAATATAGTATGTAATAATAAGTAAGTATATAATCTCAGTTTGTATTAGGCATTATTACTTATTGAATTTGGATGCAATCTGCAAAAATCAATCAAGAAGCTGAATCTTTATGTATTATAATCTTTATGTATGTGTTCTTTATGTATAAAGATACATGGGCAACTTTCAGTGAAGTTAGTTGCTAATTATGAAGAGATAAAAAGACAGGTATCGGGTATTGACCCGATATTGGGTGATTCCGGAGTCATCCGGACTGACAGTGAAAATATTTCATTATACATACCTACTTTTAGGAGAAAATTGATCGCCTGAACAGTTTATTTAAAATACTGTCAAATTGACGCCACACTCAAAAGTGACATGAAGTACCTGTTTTATAATATGAAATATAAAGGAAATAACTGATTGATCAAGTGATCAGTCGATTCATTAAAAGTATTGAATAAATGTACCAGACGTGTATATTGTAAATTATCTAAATTATGTACATTTGGCGAATAATCATCTCGATTGATGAGTGGATTTCCTTTCCTCAGTTTACCGAACTCCGTTTCCCAACTTCCTCTTGGACTATATGTGTGATACCCCAATGTTTAGATATTTGGTATGAGTACATACCTGTTATGATGACCAGCAATGGTCGGCGATTTTCATCAGTCCTGATGTACAAACATTTATAACAACAGATACATACAGATAATCTGTCACTGCCAATAGTTGTGAGACTCGAAGTTCGCGTTTAACTGAAATGAACAGAGCTGAGTTAATACTGACAGTGCATGGTTATAACATTATTATAGTTCGAAGAACTTACGCAGCCAGAAAAAATAATACTTGACTGTATCAGTCTAGTAATGTTTTGATAAGTAAGAGATACTTAAAGGGTGTTCGAAATGTATAGTAAGATACACACTTTCGTTACATGGTTATCATCTGATAATAATACTATTTGCATAGTTATACTTTGGATAGAAGCTTGTCCACGGAGTTCTATTACGTATATCTGGCTGATAATGTGTAGATTTGGCTACAATCGCATTGTAGTTCTGTATGTGCTAATATAAGTGTGTATAAAATTAGTAAGTAAGTAAAGATACTTTATAAACCAGGCTACGATCGCGTCGTAGTTCTAATGGGTAATAATGTGTATACCTGACTACAATCGCGTTGTAGTTTAATAAGGTAATAATCATCATCATCATCTCGAGTCGAAATGGCAAAAAAAAAAAAATAGAATAATGTGCACACGCGACTACAATCGCATTGTAGTTCTATATGTGCTGTTATATAGGTGTAATATATAAACTAGACTACGATTATATCGTAGTTATATTAGGTAATACTTTACTTAGCGCGAAGATTTTGTAGTGTGAGACAGGATATTTAAAAGGCTATTCCCAAAATAGGATATGTTAACTCAAAAAACGTAAATATTTACTAAGAGAAATGTGATGAACATTTTTTAGTCTGCAATAGCGAACTCAACACAGGCAGAGATGCTTGCCCAGAGTTAATTTTACAAATATCGACTAGAATTTTAACTACCTATTGTCAGGAAGCTTTATTGTATTGATTATAAACATATACTTCTGGGTGGTTAATGTGTCAAGATAAAAGGACACGATACTAATTTAAGATTTTTTACTCTAAGTACTAAGTACTCGAGAAATATCTTTACCTGACAAATATATATTAATTAGCAAGGGGAAAAAAATGAATAATGCAAATTTTGAGTTCGGTACATTTCTGCTGAAATATACTCGTAAAACTACACTATTTTTATAGACTGTACTTAGTTGAATAGGTATATAGATGAATCGGCCACAGCCATGTAGTATAAACTATAGATAGTATTAGGTACCACAGTACGATGACTTCACTATAACTTTTTGTTATGAGTACATACTCGTATGTATGTGCCTTTAGTTAAAACTATTAACGAAAGACTGAATTCTATAGACGAAACTAAAGTGTACTTACTGTACAAGCTTATTATGTTTTCAGTAGCAAGTAGGTACATACCTATTAAAAAGAAAAAAGTTATGATACTTAGTTTTCCGAAACAAGAATCTATCAAGAGGGTTTTTAATTGTGATTAGATTCTCGATAATAGATCTTTCTTGTTCCAAATAGTAAATTACTCACTCAAGTCATTGCAGATGACCTTTGCTAGGGGTAATTTTTTGTTGTAAATTTGGAATAAATACAGTAGCTGTAGAAAAAATAAAGGTCAATTTTATACTACTTTATATATTTTTTTTTTTTTTTGATCGAAAAATCGCATCCTAATCACAAAGATAGATATCTATAATTATGCATCCAGTTGTTGAAATTTAATTTACTCGAGTTAACGTAGAATATTCAACACATCTACGATCAGAGCTAAAAGATGAGACCATATTGACAATTTGAATAAATCTCCATAAACAGAAACTAAAAATAAAATCAACGTACTGAGTATCCAATATTGTTCAGTACTATGCTTGCTAAGCTAGAGCTAATGTCTAATTCTTAAGAAACAAGTGCTTTGTTATCTGCCTTTAATTTGTCCAAAATAGACAGCACTACTCTTACCTGGCTTAAGGCACTTTTATTCCATTTATAAGGTGCTTTAGAGAGTTGCTGTTGTAGAACTACAATAACCATAAAAGCCTGTTAGATTGAAAAGCTTGATCATGTATAAGTATTGAAATATAGTATGTAATAATAAGTAAGTATATAATCTCAGTTTGTATTAGGCATTATTACTTATTGAATTTGGATGCAATCTGCAAAAATCAATCAAGAAGCTGAATCTTTATGTATTATAATCTTTATGTATGTGTTCTTTATGTATAAAGATACATGGGCAACTTTCAGTGAAGTTAGTTGCTAATTATGAAGAGATAAAAAGACAGGTATCGGGTATTGACCCGATATTGGGTGATTCCGGAGTCATCCGGACTGACAGTGAAAATATTTCATTATACATACCTACTTTTAGGAGAAAATTGATCGCCTGAACAGTTTATTTAAAATACTGTCAAATTGACGCCACACTCAAAAGTGACATGAAGTACCTGTTTTATAATATGAAATATAAAGGAAATAACTGATTGATCAAGTGATCAGTCGATTCATTAAAAGTATTGAATAAATGTACCAGACGTGTATATTGTAAATTATCTAAATTATGTACATTTGGCGAATAATCATCTCGATTGATGAGTGGATTTCCTTTCCTCAGTTTACCGAACTCCGTTTTATTGAAAGTATTGAATAAATGTACCAGACGTGTATATTGTAAATTATCTAAATTATGTACATTTGGCGAATAATCATCTCGATTGATGAGTGGATTTCCTTTCCTCAGTTTACCGAACTCCGTTTCCCAACTTCCTCTTGGACTATATGTGTGATACCCCAATGTTTAGATATTTGGTATGAGTACATACCTGTTATGATGACCAGCAATGGTCGGCGATTTTCATCAGTCCTGATGTACAAACATTTATAACAACAGATACATACAGATAATCTGTCACTGCCAATAGTTGTGAGACTCGAAGTTCGCGTTTAACTGAAATGAACAGAGCTGAGTTAATACTGACAGTGCATGGTTATAACATTATTATAGTTCGAAGAACTTACGCAGCCAGAAAAAATAATACTTGACTGTATCAGTCTAGTAATGTTTTGATAAGTAAGAGATACTTAAAGGGTGTTCGAAATGTATAGTAAGATACACACTTTCGTTACATGGTTATCATCTGATAATAATACTATTTGCATAGTTATACTTTGGATAGAAGCTTGTCCACGGAGTTCTATTACGTATATCTGGCTGATAATGTGTAGATTTGGCTACAATCGCATTGTAGTTCTGTATGTGCTAATATAAGTGTGTATAAAATTAGTAAGTAAGTAAAGATACTTTATAAACCAGGCTACGATCGCGTCGTAGTTCTAATGGGTAATAATGTGTATACCTGACTACAATCGCGTTGTAGTTTAATAAGGTAATAATCATCATCATCATCTCGAGTCGAAATGGCAAAAAAAAAAAAATAGAATAATGTGCACACGCGACTACAATCGCATTGTAGTTCTATATGTGCTGTTATATAGGTGTAATATATAAACTAGACTACGATTATATCGTAGTTATATTAGGTAATACTTTACTTAGCGCGAAGATTTTGTAGTTAAGCCTCTTGATTGGGCCCATTTTGCATAAGGAAACTGGGCGGCTGCATATCTTCTGCGTTGTTGTTGTTCTTCTATCGGACTATATGTGCTTGACTATAGTCGCTCTGATTACAATCGCATTGTAATTCTAACCCCGTCTACAATCGCATTGTAGATCTATTGGGTCGGAGCACACGTGACTACAATCGCATTGTAATTCTGTATGTGCTTGACTATAGTGTAAATCCCTGATTACAATCGCATTGTAATTCTAAGGGTAAATATATATCCCTGTCTACAATCGCATTGTAGATCTATTGGGAAGTGCACACGCGACTACAATCGCATTGTAGTTCTATATGTGCATAGCACAGTCCACACGTAGATCACTCGTAGTCCACCCGTAGATCACCCGTAGTCCACCCGTAGATCACCCGTAGTCCACCCGTAGAGTACCCGTAGATCGCCTGTAGACTCCTCGTTGACTACCCGTAGACCAACCGCCATCATCATAGCTATTTTAATGTCCCCAATATTGGGGCACTGTCCTTCCCCATGGGTGGGTAAGGAGGATTAGGGCATCAAGTGGGCCCAATGGGGTTTGATTGGTTTTTAAGACTGTGAATACAGTTGAGATCGACCCATCCAGTGACTAACGAAGTAACGTTAAAATCGAAAAAAGTCGAAAGCGTACAAAATAGTTACGTACGTTTTTATCACAATAAACAATTAAGCAATTGACGTAACGAATAAAAGTTTACTTTTGAATGATGCAATGATGACAGCTTATGCTTGGCTAAAATCTTGTTTACACAATTATTCCAGGGTTTTCATTATAGAATTGGACCCAGACTTATTGCGAATCTAAATTCTGAACATACTTGTAATATCGTAGTTTAATATGATTAATCCTTCATCAACAAATAACCCAATTGGGCCTTGCGTTTAACTTTTAACGACAGTAAGAACAATCAAGAAATAAGAAGAAAATTATCCATACATATGTAGATTCGTGATTTTGCCACGAAAAAATGTTTTTACAAATGTAAAACATAAACATGCGACGCATATTTAGGTTACGATTCATGTAAAATCGCAACTCGGAACGCGAGATACTATTCGCGATATTGTATTATGTAATATCATGCACAGACAATTCCAAGATAAAAGGAGGGTAGGTGCATAGTTGGGTCAGCGGAAAAATCAATTGGTCTAACGACCGTTGTTTGTTGAGTTTATGATTAAATGTTATCAAAGTACCCGCAGGTTTACACAGGTGTGATGTAAAATCACGGTTACGTACGAGTAATAGTAGCCAATGCAACATAAATATGTAGTTAACTAACATTTTGTTAGGCATTATAACTTTTTCAAAGTATAGTTAATATTCAAACCAGATATTCAGGTAATTTATTTATTTATTTATTTAATAGCATACAAAACAGATTACAATCCTTGAAGCACTTATAATCTAGATTAAGGAGCTGATCTAAATCGTAATCCAAAAATATGTATGCCTAAACACTTTGAATGAAAAAGATAACAATTTGACAAACACTAGAGATACATATTTCAAGTTTTCAAATGATTGGCTAAACGCTTACAAAAAAAAAAATATAGAAAAAAGAGTAAAGTGAAGTGAAATAGAAAATAATATTAACAATGTAGGTTATAAATTTCAGAGCAAAAAAAAAAAAACAGTTAATTTCATTTGTCACAAAAGTATTGCGTTGTAAGATGTATTAATATTTGCCGCCTGAACTTATATAGTGAAAAGTGATAAATATCAATATCTCTGTTCGATACAAGGATTTCATTGTACTGGCGACACATTCTAACCATTGGGTTGTAATATGACGTATTATTTGTGTAAATGAAAAAATACTTACATTTTTCGTTGTTTACGAGTGTAATGAACTTAAAGTACGTTATTTTCCACTGACACTGAAGTTATAAATTAATTTTAAGATATTCCAGATACTTGGAATAAAAAGAAAATAAAAAATAAAAATATTGTTGTAGTGTGTGTGTTGTTGAAGAGGTGCCGCGCGGCGGCCGCTGGCGTGGCTAGCGGTGGGGCGAGGATGGGATGTCTGGACTAATTTTCTTTTATTTTATTTTATTTTGTTCTCAGATCTCTTAAAATTGTGTCGTGCCTGGTACATGGCAGGGCGAGCTGCTTAGTGAATTTGATTAAATATCGAGGAAGCAACGTCGTAGTATAATTGTAACTATATACTATTCTAAACTATCGCTTGTCGGCTGTCACGAACACTATATTTTATAACAAATACATATACAGGATGTTTTTTAAATCATTGGCATCCTTTCTACTGGTGAAAGTACTCATGAACATGAGCAACTTTTTGTATGGGACCGACTCAATCCGATGGAAAAAAAAATCAGCTATTCCATACATTTCGGGTGAGTAGGTATTGGAAAATAGTATGGAACAGCTGATTTTTTTTTCCATCGGATTGAGTCGGTCCCATACAAAAAGTTGCTCATGTTCATGAGTACTTTCACCAGTAGAAAGGATGCCAATGATTTAAAAAACACCCTGTATAGATAAACATCCAAGACCGGGTCAATCTGAAAAAAGATAATTTTCCATCTTGACCCGACCGGGGATCGAACCCGGGACCTCCGGTGTGGCAGTCCGGCGTGATGACCGTTGGGCCACGGAGGTCGTCAAAATTGTAAATATGTTGTTGGAAGTCTAAAAAAAATGTTACAAACTTATTTTTGCGCTGAATTCAGTATGAGTCTTAGGGATCGAACTGCAAAGTTAAGTTTGTTTTTGAAATTAGTAGGTCTTTTAGTGATAGCTTATAATGTGAGATGCTTTGCGTGTACGGAAGTTTGACTCGTACTTGGCCGGTTTTTGTATGATATTTACGTTATTTATTACCGCCTATTAAAATAAATACATACCAAAACGCGCCCGGCCCGCTCAGAGATTACTGCGCCTTGCGCCTTTGCTAGCTAGCGCTAGTAGGTATAGGTGATTTCGGGGCGAAATGCCGTTTTTTAAATAACTCGTAGTATTTCGTAAACTATTGATCCAAATTACATGCAGTAAAAAGCAAATATTAAGTATATTAAGTACTTGTGACGATAGACTTGTTTAATTTGATAAGGATTAATAAATTGTGATTAATATCACCAGTTAAAAAACATCTAACGATTTTAATTATTTTTAAAACATAAAAGTAGTTACTGTGGCTGAAGTATAAAAGCTAGATATATGCTATCGCGGACTTTTTTGTAGATCTATTAAAGATACACAATTCCTCCATACATTGTTTTGTTACATCTCTAAGGGATTGGACAGCGTTTTCGATGAAGCTGCCGGGCGGCAAATTTTTTCCGACTTCCTTAAGGACGCGTTTACAAAAATCAATGAAATTTGCCATTTGCCGGTTCGATTTCCGATAAATTCATTGAATTTTATAAAGTGTTACGGATACTGATGGGTACTGTAAACCTTTGACTATATTTGTTCCTATTTTATTTTGTGTAAAAAGTAGTATTAAATACTATAAAATTAGTTTTTCCTAGCCTCTTTCCGCGAAAACAACGAAAACAGGGTAAGGTTTCGGTATAAAAAACTGAGTAATTTGTGAAATATTCTTTAAAAGAAAAATAGAAACATATAATATATATAATCAATATAATTTATTCAAAAAAAAACCATCAAGTTTCAACAAAATTTATATAAAATAAAAATTATCAGTTTAACTGTTTCGTTTTTCTATAGTATAAAGTGACGAACATTTCGAACGAAGCTTCAGTCGGCTTGTGGCGTACAGCGGAGCGTCATGTTCCCCGCTACCCGCATTGAGCTGTGACTCATGATATTCAGATACGTCTCGGTGTGCGGACGGTTGCCCGAGTGCACAGGCTGTTATCATTCTCAGTGACTATCTAGTCGCTCTGTACCAACTTATACCAATAGTCAGGACACGGTGGAGCCCCAGTTAACTGACCCGGTTAAGCCCCGGGTCAGGTTGTGCTGTGGGGCACATAACGTGCGGGGCGGGGCACGTTACTATGCCGTATAATATTAGTGCCAACGGCACATTTGGCGACGTGATAAACGTGAGTACATTAATCTTTAGTAAAAAAAAAAAAAAAAACAAAGAAAGTGGGTGGAATATTCAATTTAATTTTATAATCCTATCACTGGGCTTCCGCCCGCGTTAGATTCTTATTCGAGGGTAGAATCTTAAGAAAATATATCGTAAAGAATAATCAGCAATCTCGATAATCAATAATTTAGTGAAAAGGGTACAAAATGACCTTATTGGCTTTGGTACCATGAATGGCTCAAGGGATCTTGGCACCAACATAACAACAATACTTTTTATTTCAATATTAATTTCAATATTTTCCTGCATCTATAGTTTGGCCACAGTGGCCGTGATGATATACATATATGAAAAAGTTAATTAGTAGGTACTAAACAATAAACGACAAATACAGATTTCACGTAACCTTTAATGGCTCTGATTGTGATGAGCGGTACCTAACTGTTTATGAATAGCTTTTCGCTTAATACAATGAGTATTATTCTGTTAACAATGCACTTTCTGTACATAATTTGAAATATTTGCTCATTCATTTATTCACTGTACAATATTTACAATTTATCATTATACAATGTTACATAAACCAGTAATATGAATGCATACTTAGTTTTCTTAGGTTAAAACCTCAGTTTAAAACGTAACTACAGTGATACAAATCATGAGGTCGGCTGGACTGGCACTACCGGCAGGTCACAAGACAGAATATTTATAATTGATTATTTTTCTAAAGGGAAGTATATATAGCAATTACCTACTTTTAATTTAACGATTTAACATAAGAAACAAAAATTTAAAGCTTGTGTCGTGTCACTGTGAAAGATACACGATAATAATTAGTCTGGTTCTAAAAATACATGATATTTTAACCAGTGGAGTTCGTTACAGCTTCTGGTTGACCGGAACATTGATAGATGCGTCGATTAAGATGTTGTTCTCTGTGATTACAATATTCAGAAAACAAAAACTTGTTTATGTAACACTGGCGGCCCGTCCCATCTTTGCAAGGGGGCCATTTAGAGGTAAATTATGTTACATAGAAATAATATAGGTGCTAACGCAGGAATAAATTTTGAAATCAATCCAGTGATTGAGATTTTTTGTTAAAAATATCTTTAAGGAAAATGCAAAACTTCCATTTTGTATTATGGGTATGGAAGTGTAAGAAGTGTAGATTGTATACTAAAATGTATTGTATATTTAATGTGAAATAAACAAGTAAAACAAATAAAATAGGTACCTAAATAAATGGATAAAAAATACGGCAGTAAATACTTAGCGTATTTCAACATAATATGACAGACATGTCGATAACATGTACAAGTTTAAGCCACCAGGAAACCTACAATATAAAATGGAGGCATTTATTTACTTTACTCAATTATTATTTTACAGTCTACCCTGTAAAACAAAATGGTATTTGATTGAAAGCGAATTAATTGAACTTATTGGTGGAAACATAAATTAAGTTTATTACAAAGGATTTAAGTATGACTGACAAATACAGTAACTGGGCTATGCCCAACGATTTTGATATTAATTGATGCTATAATAACTACTTTAACGAAGGTACACTCGGTTGCCTTTATATGTTTACATTAATTTACTTCACTAATCACAATGGTACCCCAAGAAGCAAGTTTACGTGCATGAACAAAGTATATTAATTGTTCTTTAATGCACTATAAGTATACCATACATAAATGCTGTTCTAAAAACTATTCATAGTTTAGTTTATTAAAATTTCCAATTGTAATGATGTGTAAGGAGATATTATTTTCCATTGATCATTGACGAGTTAGCAATGAATCAGTTAGTTGTAATGACAACACAATATTTATTTGAAAATAGAGAAAAGCAGTTAAAATATCTAAATACATGGTGTCACCTAAATGTTATTTTTACTATTTTATACTCCTACTTAATATCCAACAGTATTTTAGTACCTTTGTTTATGAGTCCATAATTATGGATTGATAAGTCAGCATTAACTCGACCTCGGCAATTTTATTGCCTGAAGTCATCATTAAATTGCTAAAGTTACCTTTGTGAACCAAAGTATGAATTCAGATGAATCGATATTATGGATCGTTTAACCAGCATTAAATTGCTAAAGTTACCCAAAATAAAACGATCAAATAATGAATATTGATGTGCAGTTTATGCTACAAATAAAAATATTATGAATTGTTAAGCTAGCATTAAATTACACGGAATCTGCAGTTAAAATGCTCATAGTCAGCATTAAATTGCTAAAACTACCCAATATAAAACGAATAAAGAATAAAAATTGATGTGCACTTTGTGCTACGAATAAATGTTATTCCAATTAGTTATTTAAGTTTATATCTAATTGAGAATAACCAATATGTGTTTCGTTTGAAATAAAATATGTGTAAGGACAATGATGACCTCTGTATGTGGTCCCGGGATAAATTCTCGGTCAGGTCAAATAATCTTTGTAAATCGGCCTGGGTCTAGTAGTGTGCCATCCTACACACAAGCGACTGTTAACAGCAATAATCCACAAAGGTGGATAAGTAATCAATGTGTAAGGACAATAACGACAACCTCCTTGTGTGGTCCCGGGTTAATTTCTCGGTCAGGTCAACTGTTTTGTTTAAATGGGCCTGGGTCTAGTGGTGTGCTATCCTACACAAAAGAGTTCCACTGTTAACAGCTATTCTGTATATGGGTGACTGTAACGGATAAAGTAACGACTGTTATTAATTTAACAGCTATTCCACATAGGTGGTTAAAGAAATGATTGTGGTCCAGCAGCTATAAAAGTATTGGAGACGTCCAGTCTTAGCAAATCCATATTGTTGGGTTGTAATTAAATATAATGTATATTGGAAAAATGTATAATGCAGATCATTAAAAAATATATATATTATGAACCTGCTACTGACAGGTTACAAAAAACTTATTGCCAAATTAAGTTTAAAAATACAGAATAGTCACTCCTAAGCTAATACATAAACAAATATGTATTTTATTAAACTAATGTAGGTACATTACATACGATTTAATAAAATGATTATTTTAATATAGTATTAATTGAAATTGACACTGGACTGGAAACATTAACATAAAACTAAAGTAGGTACAACCAAACTGACAAGATGTTGCCTTGCGGTAAGGTGCCCAGAAGACTGGCAGAATTGCCAAGTTGAATGGCAATACTGATCCTTTGATCAGTACCTACATAACATTAAGTTAAAAAAAAAAAATATCCTTGTTATTTAGATTTTAAATCAGTTGCTGCTTTAACTAATAAGCAACTCATGCTTTATTAACAGCAAATCCTTATTTGTGTGTGTTTTATAGAGAAGGTCTATATACTGTTCCGGCTAAGTTTAGATCCAGAATTTACGCCAAGCAATGGTATCGTGTCTACTTCATGACCAAAATAATTAACAATATTTCTGGCATTTCTTCAAAGTTTTGACACACTGTAACAGTTGTCGTTGTTCATCTTTCAACTGTAGTAAGTAATTATTATAAAATACAATTTCTACAAACATTGAACTGGGTTGATCAATTAAAAAATAATAAAAATATGATCAAAATACAAGTAAATAAATGCAATATACCGACATGTGGTTGTTAAAATTTTTCAAATTCGGCAAGTATCTACCTCTAACAATGATGTTGCTATGAAGGAATGAATTTTTAGTATGATTAAACGAAAAGTTAAAAAAAAAAAAAAAGGGATAAGTGGCCGATGTTGGGAAAGTGGACATGTTGATTATGATGAGATTAAAATCTGTGAAACTAAGTGACTTTCGGTAAAGGAAATGGCGCAGAATATTTTAATGATCCCAATTTGCGAGATGAGAATCGAAATTTATTGATGCAGATATTTATATGATTCCTATGAGATTGTTCGCGTTCTTTTGACCATGCACATGATTATAAAGTAATATAATATATAATAGCAATATAGAAAAAACATACCAAAATAAAAATTGTTCGTGACAGCCGACAAACGATAGTCTAGAATAGTATATAATTAGAATAACATAGGCTAAGTTGTAAATAAAATATCGTATAGTTTGTCTTTTATTCCCCTTAGCTATAGTAAATAGGTTAAGTTAGTATAGATTATAGTTAAATAAGTCGCCAAATAAAGAGATAGTCTTGTGTGACTTTTATTTCCCCATACATAGCATACAGAGATATACAACTTAGCTTATGATAAGATAACAGTTTTCTATAGATTTTTTATGTAAATAGATTTCTTAATAAGATATATAGATAGTATATGATAGATATAGATTAATAGTGATAGCTACATATGTAATAACAGTGTTTATAGTAAATAAATGGCTCATGTACATAGAGCATGGGCGACGGACGGACAGAGGGGAGCGCGGGGTGTAGGTAAACGCCGCGTTCCTATTGGCTCGACTAGCTCGCGCATACGGATACAGAGTGCGCTCGCCATTTGGGGGATAAATATACGCACAGTACCATCGCGTCTACAGTTCGCTACAGTTCGCAACAGTTCGCTTCAGTTCGCAATAGTTCAACAGTTCGCTCCAGTTCTCCAGTGAAGAAAGAAGAAACAGAAGACAGAAGCAAAAGAAGAAAGAAGCCTGAAGAATAGTGCTGGGCTCATAGTGTATAGAATAGTGCTCTGTCCGTACGCTCGTTTCGTCCACGCTCGACTGTACCGCTGGGCAATACGACCGAATATTTTGTTTCTTTGACCGTCCGTTCATTCTATCCTGTTTCTTTGTGGTACAGTCTCGAGCGCCTACCGCGCCGCGCTTTCCCTGAGCCCAGGTGTGGAACAGAGGGACGTAGGTTCGACACCCAGCGCACCGGTGTACGGTTCGTCACGTACATTGCTGGTCCTTTCGGAGCCGGATATCACAGCGTTGGATCTACGCCCATTCGCCGCGGAAGAACTATAGAAGATGCCAGTAACAAGGTCGAGGTCCGGTCGGGGCGAGCGCACATCGAGGGCAGCGTCAGAGGCTGCCGCGCCCGTACAGCCGTCTCCGGATCAACCCGCCGTCGCTACAGCGCCCGCCGTTTCGCCGCCAGGGGCCTCCGAGCGTTCGTCGGAGGTAATAGCCTCGTCAGCGAGCGGTGTTCAGAGCAGCGGCACCACAGTCACGACCACGTCCTCCGGCACCACGGCTACCGAAGAAACCCACACTTGGACTCATGGAACCACAACAGCGAACTCGTCACACAGCACCGTCGCGAGAGAAGCCCCGCAGCGCCCCTCCGCCTCCGTCGTCGCCGCGGGAGCCGCTCCCTCGCTCCCTACAGAACGCGTAGCCTCTCCTCGTCCGTCCCGTCGCCGAAGCAGCCAGAAGAGCAAGAAATCGCTCCGCCTCGCCAAGGCCAAGGAAGAGTTACTACGCCTACAGGTCGAACTCGCCGCCGCCCGCGTCGCCGCCCTAGAAGAAGAATCAGATACAGAAGACGACGACACGGTGATCAGTGAACAGGAAACGGCGCGTCGAGTCACCGACTGGCTGGACACCAGTCAACCGCAGCTTGCCATCGCAGATCAAGCATACAATCCGTCGCCTGCAGTGCAACAAGATATCACGACGCCAGCCGCGCAAGCTACAGTGGCGCCACCACCGATCGTCGTGAAACCACAGGTACTGCAAACTACAGTAAACACAGTGCAGCGCGCGTCACCCCCACCGACCCCGCGCGCCCCTCAGATGCCCGTTTCGTCACCGGCGGGAGAAAATACTACAGTCGCCGTTCGCCAGCCTCATAGCATCGATATCACCGAGCTCGCGAATGCCTTCGCTCTCGCTGCGCGATCGGGAACCCGTCATGTGCAAGAATTGCCCCCGTACTAACTCCAAAAACTTCACCAAGTCAGTGAATGTTGGTAGGGTGGTGCTGTCCCGCTCCGCATTCTCGCGCTCAAACCGCGAGCGGATGTCATTGGGTAATTTGCCCAATACAATGCGCACGCCGCACAGTTGATGGCCCTGCCCAAGGTGGCCAACAGGGCACAGTTGCGCCTGCAGTTGCTCACGCCCGTTACAGTGGCCTGTAACGCGCTCCGCACACTGGGGCTGCCGGTGGACCAATGGTCTTTTTTGCTGGTGCACATTGTATTGGGCAAATTACCCAATGACATCCGCTCGCGGTTTGAGCGCGAGAATGCGGAGCGGGACAGCACCACCCTACCAACATTCACTGACTTGGTGAAGTTTTTGGAGTTTGAGGCACGGGCCGCTGAGAATACCATGACGGACTCAGCGCCATCCAGAGCGCCTGAACGTAGGCCCTTGGAACCCTCATGGCGAGGGAAGCCCCAACAGGGACGGCAACCGCCACCGCGTGGAGCTGGTGTGCGGGTTGCACACACGGCAGCAGTCGCGAGGGACGCGGACTGCCTGCAATGTGGCCGGATGGGCCACAGCCTGCTACAATGCAGGGACTGGCAGAGACTGCCAGTACAAGATAGGCGCCGCATGGCAAAGCGGCATGAACTTTGCTTTTATTGTTTGGGCGGTCACTATGCACGTGACTGTCCCAGAGCCATACCATGCAGTGCATGCCGTGGGCTGCACCACGTGATGCTCTGCATGAACCGGAACGGGGATGGCACCCGGATGTTGAGGCAGGGGTCCCCTATGGGCGGGGGCGCTCCTGCGCGAAGCCCTCCACTATCGGACGGAGGACGCGGCTTCGCTCGTCGCACCCCCCCTCGGGAGGGGGATCGCGTACCGGCGCGGGTCTTGGCGGACCGGGACCACGCGCCCCAAGGTCGTGGCCAGTATGTGGCTGGCCAGGCCCCGGATAAGGCCCCCATGGGCGGGGGCCCTAGATCGGACGTGAGAGTGGGGACACCCCCCTCCACGCGGGTTACCAATGCCCAACACATGCAGCCGCAGCGGTTTTCTCCGCCGCTGCACGAGTACCCACGGCTGGAGTACCACCCGCCGTACCATATGTATGGCCGGGCCGCGGGTTATGCCCCCCTCAGATGGGGATGTGCACTCGCCCGCCATATTATCCGGGTCAGTGGCGCGCCCCTGGTTTGGAGAGAGTGGGGAGCCCGTAACTAGCTTGCTCCCTTGCTGGGACAGAGCCGCGGACGGTTCTGCTCCCTACCGCGGTGGTCCGCGTATGGGGTCGTGGGGGGGAAGCCATGAATTTGAGAGCTCTGCTGGACTCAGGGGCTCAAAGCAGTTTGGTTACCACTCGAGTGGCACACCAGTTAGGTTTAGTCGTGGAAGACTCGCCTGTGCCACTTCTTGGAGTTGGTGGCATACAAGTGAAGTGTCTGACGGGCCAGACACTTGTCACCTTTTCTTCGCTGAAGTCCTCCACAATGAGGATCACGACTTCGGCTATGGTAATGGATACCATTGCGGGTTGGCACCCCTCGACAGACATACCGCCGGGTGTGTTGTCTTTGGTTTCGGGTCTGGATTTGGCCGACCCCTTTGTCTTTCATCCCGGCCCAGTGGACTTGCTCCTGGGCTCGGACGTATTGGGTTGGATTTTGTTGGGTACCCAGAAAGCTCTGGGTTCGTCTTCACTGATGGCAGTGTCTACTATCTTTGGTTTCGCCCTGATGGGCCCTGTGTTTGATAATAGCACCGTGGAGGAGCCACCGGTCGTCGCATCAGCGTCCTTGGCCAAGACCATGCAAAGGTTTTGGGAGGTGGAGGAGCCACCTATGAGTTCCAGGATGGATCCGGAACACGCTGAGTGCGAAGCCCTTTTTCGATCGACCACGGAGAGGTTGCCCTCCGGTCGGTTTGTAACTAGGTTACCCTTTGTTGCCTCTCGTCCTAGCCTAGGGCAAAGTAGGGCGCTTGCGGAGAAACGACTGCTGTCCATGGAGCGACGTATGCAGCGTGACCACGTACTTCGCGATAAATATATTGAATTTATGCGCGAGTACGAGGATTTGGGTCACATGTCTCCGGCTCGAGTTGATTGGAGCTCAACTGAGCATTATTTTTTGCCCCACCACGCGGTGGTGAAGGCCTCAACAGGCAAATTGAGGACCGTCTTCGATGGGTCCGCACCCACTTCGAACGGGGTTTCGTTGAATCTGTGTTTGCATTCGGGTCCCAAATTGCATAGGGACATAATCGACATCATCTTGAACTTTAGAAGACATCAAGTGGTTTTTGGTGCGGACATCCGGATGATGTTCCGCCAGACAGTCATACATCCTGAGGACAGGCGATTCCAGTTGATACTCTGGCGTGAGCGCCCTGAGGATCCTGTGACGGTGTATGAACTCAACACAAACACGTATGGTTTGAAATCTAGTCCCTATATCGCCATCAGATCATTGCTTGAATTGGCAGAGCGGGAACGGATCCGCTTTCCCCGTGGGGCTTCCGTGCTGTCACGTGACTTGTATGTTGATGACGTGTGCACCGGAGCCCAAAGTATTGAGGAGGCCCTCCTACTGCGGGATGAATTGATCGAAATATTGAAGACAGGTGGCTACGAGCTACGTAAGTGGTTGTCTAATGAGCCTAAAGTTCTAGAAGGGATCCCGGAGGATCACCAACAGAACCCTCACCTGTTTGAGGATGTGGATGATCCCAACAGGATAGCGGTGCTGGGCATGCAGTACCAGCCGCTAACCGATATTTTCACATTCCAAGTGGACTTGGAAATACCAAAAGTCTGGACTAAGAGAACGGTGTTGTCCGTAATAGCTCGTATGTTTGATCCAAGCGGTTGGATCAGTCCAGTGATATTCTCTGCGAAGTGTCTTCTTCAGAGACTTTGGACTTTGGGCGTCTCGTGGGACGAGCCGCTGTTTGGCTCTCCATTGGATGATTGGCTCGAGTTGTTTTCATCGATTAAGGAAGTCAATCGGATTGCCTTGCCTCGTCGAATATTGCCCCCGGGAAATATCGAGCCAGCCTGCATGGCTTTTGTGACGCGTCGGAGCGAGGCTACGCCGCGTCAGTCTATATGCGGACAGTTGACGCCGATGGCCGGGTCAATGTCTCGCTTTTGTTAGGGAAGAGCAAGGTCGCCCCCATCAGGACTAGGCTGACTATTCCCAAGCTTGAGTTGAGTGGAGCTCACCTTCTCTCTAAATTGTTGCATCACGTTGCCAGTGAACTGGCGGCCACGGTCGAGATACGAGACATCTTCGCCTGGTCGGATAGCCAGGTCGCGCTTGCATGGTTGCGCGCGGCCCCACATACCTTGGAGGTTTTTGTGGGAAATCGGGTTTCCCAAATCCAGAATATCGGAATTGATATAACATGGAGACATGTGCCGGGAGAGCTGAACCCAGCGGACTGTGCTTCCCGAGGTTGTACGGCACCAGAATTGGTGTCACACCCGCTCTGGTGGGGTCCAGAGTGGCTGATGGGATCAGAAACTTCTTGGCCTGTCTGTCAGACAGATGTTACTTCTTTGAGTTTGACTGGGCTCCGTGTACATGCTGTAGTCGCTGAGACGACGTCGGAGCCGGATTGGCTACTTGCTCGGTATAGCAGCTTGGATAAGCTTCTGGGTGTCACCAGTTGGATTAAGCGTTTCATACATAATTGTAGAAACCCACAGGCAAAGCGGTTGGAGCCGATTGCAGGTGCAGAAGAGCGCCGGAGCGCATTGTTGCATTGGGTCCGTGTCGTGCAGACCGGACGGTTTGAGTCAGAGCTTCGTATTTTGCGCGACGGACGCGCTAAGTTGAAGGGCGCGGTCGCTCGTTTGAACCCGTACATCGACTCGGATGGGCTTCTTCGGGTTGGAGGCAGGCTCCGGAAGGCGGATCTTCCATATGAGACTCGCCATCCTCTGTTGTTGCCCAAGGGCGGACCCTTGGTGCAGCTTTTGGTGTCTGATCGACACATTCGTAACGCCCATGCTGGGTGCAATGCTTTGTTGGCTATTTTGCAACGCGAATTTTGGATTTTGTCTGCCCGAAGAGCAATCCGTAGTGTCCTGTTTCGATGTATTGCATGTTATAGGTTGAAGGCATCCACGATGCAACCACAGATGGGTGATTTGCCCGCTGATCGAATCCGACCTTCGAGGCCGTTTGACGGCGTTGGAACCGATTTTGCCGGTCCCTTT
Organism: Ephestia elutella; assembly: GCA_018467065.1. Taxonomy (NCBI): domain Eukaryota; kingdom Metazoa; phylum Arthropoda; class Insecta; order Lepidoptera; family Pyralidae; genus Ephestia; species Ephestia elutella. The sequence continues at coordinate 3,713,835 of CM031587.1, read as the reverse complement.
TCGATCAAGGCTTCTCCCTTTCGTAATGCCCGTATTGTGAAGGGCTATTTGTGTGTATTTGTTTGTTTGGCCACCAAGGCTGTCCATTTGGAGGTGGTATCGGCTCTGACTACGGAGGCCTTCGTCGCCGCGTTGGATCGCTTTGTTTCGCGTCGAGGTCTACCTTCCCTTATTAGGTCTGACAATGGCACAAACTATAAAGGAACTGTAAATTATCTTAAGGATGTTTCTGTGTTTATTGATAAAAATTGTACTAGTTTAAGTCAAACTGCTGCCCAAAGGGGAATAACCTGGAAGTTTAGTCCCCCAAGTTGCCCCCATTGGGGAGGGATTTTTGAAGCGGCTGTGAAATCCGCAAAGACCCACCTCCGCCGCATTATCGGAGAAACGGCTCTAACTTTTGAAGAGCTGGCCACAGTGTTTTGTAAAGTTGAGGCGGTCCTCAACTCTCGTCCTCTCTGTCCGCTATCTCCAGATCCAAATGACTTGGAAGCTCTCACCCCTGGTCATTTTTTGGTGGGAGGGCCGTTGAATGCCCTGCCCGAATACCCGTGGAAGGACGAACGCGTATATCGGTTGTCGCGTTTTCAAATGTTGCAGCAAATGAGCCAGGACTTTTGGCGTCGCTGGTCGCTTGAATATTTGCATTTGCTGCAGCAAAGAGTGAAGTGGACAGACAGGACTGAGCCTCCCAGGGAGGGTGATTTAGTATTGTTAAAAGAGGCAAATTTGCCCTCATTGCTTTGGCGACGAGCTCGCATATTACGTTTGATTCTTGGCGGAGATGGCACTCCGCGTGTGGCTGAGGTGTTGGTCGACGGTTCGATTTTAAGGAGAGGTGTGACCTCTCTCGCCCGCCTTCCCGTAGAGTAAGCTAGCGGTCTGCTTCTCAGACCGGGACGGGGGGATGTTTGTAATATATTGGGTAAAACTAAACGCAGGCGTTTCCTGTTATCGCCGCCAGGCGTTTTGGGGTTCTCACATTGCTCGTGCGAATGGCTCGCGGACGGTCGCCATTGTCCTATGCGATATCGGTTTGATTTTTTAATACGCGAGAGGTCCCGCGTTCTTTGATGGCTAATTGGCTTGATTTGTATTTGTGAATTTCCTGTTTGTTAAATAACTATTGAACTTTGTGTTTGTGTACCCGTCATTGTGACTTTCTCCTGTGGGATGTGACGCGTGGCTGCTCGCTCACATCTACCTGTTGCCGAGCCGATTTCGGGAAGAAATCTATTTATTTGTTCTGGGGAATTGAGATCTCATGGGTTAGGTAGGGTGATTAGGAATTCCCCCTTCCCGAAGACACTCAAGTTTGGATCCGAAGAGAAAGAAGATTTAGCTTGGTAAGTGGTTTTCCATTGTAATTAATTTATAGGTTAGGTTATTATATAGGGCCCTGTAGCTCCCTTCATAAGCTACGGTGGTAGCAGACTGCGTTAAGTTAGTTAGGTTTTAGTCGGGCAAACGTGGTGCCGCGTGGAGATTTTTTCCCGGTACTTATTTTTACCGGTGGTCTTTTCCCGGTGAAGTTCCGGTACCGAATTCTTCCCGCCGCTTCGTTTGTCCGGATTCGCTCTGCGCACATTTTCTGGCAGCAGAGCGTAGTTGTTCTGCACACTACGGATCGTATCAAGAATGGTTGTCGTTCCGTGCCGCATATCAAGAAACATCGCCGCATTACTCCGACATCGACAACATGGCCCGCCTACGTCGCAGCATACGTGGAAAAGCCAAAGAAGCCGTCGAGACTCTACTCATTCACACAGGCAAGCCAGAAGTTATTATGAAGACGCTCGAGTCCCGTTTCGGTCGTCCCGACGCTATCGCCATCTCCGAATTGGAGCGCCTGCGTTCACTGCCGCGCCCCAACGATACGCCCTAAGGACATCTGTATCTTCGCTACTCGAGTGGTCAACATCGTAACAGCGCTGCAAGCTCTCGGCAAGATATTCTACGTATACAACCCGGAAGTCACAACGAAGACAGTCGACAAGCTTCCTCCGACGCTGCGATACCGCTGGTACGACTTCGAAGCAGAACAGAGTGAAGACGAAGCGGACCTGGTCAAGTTGGCTCGATTCCTACAGCGCGAAGCGGACAGATGCGGCCGGCACGCACTACCGGAGGCAATACCTACACACACAGATACGAAGACTCCACAGCGGCGGGACCGTCAACAGAAAACATTCGCCGCGACCGAGTCGTCGAAACCTACAGCACAGAAAAAGGAGTGTGTCGTCTGCGGCAAACCCGGCCACGCTCCCTCCGCATGTCAACAGTTCATAGAAGCGGATCCGAACGGAAGATGGGAATTTGCCAAGAACAAGAGGCTGTGTTTCCGTTGTCTCATCTACCGACACCGAGGTCACACGTGTGAGAAGAAATCCTGTGACGTCGATGGGTGCACCCGCACTCACCACAGTTTGCTTCACTTCACGAAGAAGGAAGAACCCAGTGAAATCGTCGCCTCAACGTGGACACAGAGGAAGCGCGCCCAGGCCTTCCTAAAGATAGTCCCAGTTCGTCTCTCCGGTCCCAAGGGCGACATTTCTACCTACGCTCTGTTGGACGACGGTTCGACCATATCGCTCCTCGACGAACAAATAGCACAGAAGATTGGCGCAAGAGGACCAGTCAGCCCTCTACACATAGAAGCCATCGGGAAGACAGAAGTTGACGCTACACAGTCGCGACGTGTATCCTTCACCATCCACGGGGCAGACAGTAGCTACAGAATGCAAGCGCGCACGCTCAGCAGCCTACGTCTATCGCCACAACGCATCACCGACGAAGATCTGGCCGGCTGCGATCACTTCACAGACATCGCCGACCACCTCAAGTACCAAGATGCGACGCCGAAACTACTCATCGGGCAAGACAACTGGCACATGCTACTCGCCACAGAAGTACGAAGAGGTCGACGCGATCAGCCGGTCGCATCTCGTACGTCGTTGGGATGGGTGTTACACGGCGCACACACCCGTACACTAGGACAGCGCGTACACTACGTCAACCATATCGTCGAGCCGAGCAACACAGAAGAGGTCAGCGTCGACAACAGAATGGACGAACAGCTGAAACACCACTTCGCGTTGGAGTCCCTCACTATAGCACCGAGACAACCACGCAGCGACCCCGAACAGCGAGCACTCGTCATGTTAGAAGAAAACACACAGCAACGAGACGACGGGCGTTACGAAACAGCGCTGCTTTAGAAGTCAACAGACGTTGTAATGCCTAATAATTACAACAATGCCTACAGAAGATTATTATCTACAGAACGCAAGATCGACAGGGACCCCCAACTCAAGAAGAAGTACGAAGAACAGATGAACGCGTTCATCGCCAACGGCGCGCGCACCTACCGTCCATACGTCGCTCATCGAATCGCCGAAATAGAAGAAAATAGTACAGTCAGCGAGTGGCGATGGGTGCCCACAAAGTTGAACGTCGCGGACGATGCAACGCGGGATGTACCACAAGGCCTCGACAACAATCACCGCTGGTTTCGAGGCCCCGAGTTCCTACGCCAACATCCATCAACATGGCCGTCTGACAGTCCTACGCCTATAGAAAAAACTGGAGAAGAAAAAACATGTCACACTACAGCACAGAAGACGTCGGCCGCTCTCCGGGAATGTATTCCAGACGTCCACAGGTTTTCCCGGTGGGAGCGGGTCCTACGTTCCACGGCGCGGGTCCTACAGTTCATAGATCTGCTAAGAAAAAAGAACACAGAAGCCGTGCATTACAAGCGCACGCGAAAAAACACAGAGAAGGATCCGGCGTGGCACAAAATCAACAAACATAATAGAAAACAGAAAACTACAGTACAGAAGAGAGAAAAACCGCAGCGACAGTACCTACAGATCCCCGCCGCGACGCTGCGCGACGCTGAAAAGTTATTAGTTCGAGCGAGCCAGCAAGAAAATTTCGCCAACGAAATAACAGCACTCGCCTGCGGGAAGGAAATTAGCAACAACAGTCGACTGCGCCCCCTAGCGGTCGAACTTGTCAACGGAGTGATAACGATAAGGTCAAGAATCGCCGCCGCAACAAACATAGAAGATACTACGAAGAGACCACCGGTGTTAGACGGAGATCACTACACTACGCGACTCTACATAGAATATGTACATAGAAGTCTACACCACGCCGGCGTAGAGACGACAATCAACGAGTGTCGACAGAGTTTTTGGATTTTACGCCTGCGGCCAACAGCGCGGGCTATCATTCATCGCTGCATTCCGTGTCGTATTAGAAGAGCTACGCCACCGACTCCGCCGACCGGTGATCTACCGCACTGCAGACTAGCGCATCACAGAAGACCATTCACCTACACGGGATGGGACTACTTCGGGCCGCTCACAGTCACAGTCGGACGCGGCACACAGAAGCGCTATGTGGCGTTGTTCACATGCCTTACAACACGCGCCGTACACCTGGAAATCGCCGCATCGCTCAGCACTGACTCCGCAGTACTGGCATTCCGAAGATTCATAGCGCGAAGAGGATGCCCAACAGAAATGTGGTCAGACAACGGCACGAATCTCCGAGGTACGGCGACCGAACTCCGCGAGGCAGCCAGGGCAACAGAACAGGAGGCGAACAAGAGGTCAATCAGCTTTAGGTACATACCACCAGGGGCCCCATTCATGGGAGGGGCATGGGAGCGACTCGTCAGAAGTGTGAAGACTGCACTCACCACCGTGCTGCACGAGCGACATCCGACAGAAGAGACACTCTCCACACTACTCGCAGAGGCCGAATACACAGTCAACAGTCGGCCCCTGACACACGTCTCAGTCAACTCCGAAGATCCCGAAGCCATCACCCCTAACCACTTTCTCCTGGGTGGTTCAGCGCGAACTCCGAGCGCCGGCACCTTCGACGACAGCGACCTCATCGGGCGTCCCCACTGGCGCGCCTCACAACGCCTTGCCGATCTCTTCTGGGCAAGATGGCTACGCGAGTACCTGCCTGACTTGCAACACAGGCGGGAGCCCCACGCTAAGGGCCCCGCAATCCGAGCCGGCGACGTCGTGCTGATCGCCGATGGGACCCTGCCGCGCAACACATGGCCGCGCGGCATCGTCATCGCCGTGCACCCTGGACCGGATGGAGTCACCAGAGCGGTCGACGTGAGGACGAAGGGCGGAGTCCTGCGGCGGCCAACGAAGAAGCTGGTGATCCTGCCTACAGCGTCGGCTGCACTCCCGGGAAAAACAGAATGCGACGACCTGGCGGACGACGCACGGCGGGAGAATGTTCGTGACAGCCGACAAACGATAGTCTAGAATAGTATATAATTAGAATAACATAGGCTAAGTTGTAAATAAAATATCGTATAGTTTGTCTTTTATTCCCCTTAGCTATAGTAAATAGGTTAAGTTAGTATAGATTATAGTTAAATAAGTCGCCAAATAAAGAGATAGTCTTGTGTGACTTTTATTTCCCCATACATAGCATACAGAGATATACAACTTAGCTTATGATAAGATAACAGTTTTCTATAGATTTTTTATGTAAATAGATTTCTTAATAAGATATATAGATAGTATATGATAGATATAGATTAATAGTGATAGCTACATATGTAATAACAGTGTTTATAGTAAATAAATGGCTCATGTACATAGAGCATGGGCGACGGACGGACAGAGGGGAGCGCGGGGGGTAGGTCAACGCCGCGTTCCTATTGGCTCGACTAGCTCGCGCATACGGATACAGAGTGCGCTCGCCATTTGGGGGATAAATATACGCACAGTACCATCGCGTCTACAGTTCGCTACAGTTCGCAACAGTTCGCTTCAGTTCGCAATAGTTCAACAGTTCGCTCCAGTTCTCCAGTGAAGAAAGAAGAAACAGAAGACAGAAGCAAAAGAAGAAAGAAGCCTGAAGAATAGTGCTGGGCTCATAGTGTATAGAATAGTGCTCTGTCCGTACGCTCGTTTCGTCCACGCTCGACTGTACCGCTGGGCAATACGACCGAATATTTTGTTTCTTTGACCGTCCGTTCATTCTATCCTGTTTCTTTGTGGTACAGTCTCGAGCGCCTACCGCGCCGCGCTTTCCCTGAGCCCAGGTGTGGAACAGAGGGACGTAGGTTCGACACCCAGCGCACCGGTGTACGGTTCGTCACGTACAAAAATTAGAAATCATGTCATGTCAGAATGACATAATAGCGACCAATACTGTAATGAGTTTCTTTCGGCGTTTCTTCTCAGCAGTGGTCGTTCCGAAACGCTGGTAGTTTGCAGCTTTAAGAATTGCGATGGTATATAATTTGAAATTTGATGTAATGGGTTACTTTGGATTTATTTCATACTAGTGGTAATGAAAATACATGAAAACCTTTATCTGTATTAAAATCATCAAAAGAAAGGAGAGATGTGGCGTACAGCGGAGCGTCATGTTCCCCGCTACCCGCATTGAGCTGTGACTCATGATATTCAGATACGTCTCGGTGTGCGGACGGTTGCCCGAGTGCACAGGCTGTTATCATTCTCAGTGACTATCTAGTCGCTCTGTACCAACTTATACCAATAGTCAGGACACGGTGGAGCCCCAGTTAACTGACCCGGTTAAGCCCCGGGTCAGGTTGTGCTGTGGGGCACATAACGTGCGGGGAGGGGCACGTTACTATGCCGTATAATATTAGTGCCAACGGCACACGGCTCATGTGAGCCTCTGTGAAAGGACGTCCCTGTGTCTCCCTGTGTCGCTCCGCAGCAAAATCCCACGGACAAATACATCGCTGTGCATATAGGAAAACTGAGTTAGATCAACTGGTTTTGATACTTGTGCGGAAAAGAAAGTACCTTTTTATTTTTCTTTGTTAATATTCCAGTGTGTGTTTTGTCTTCCTTATTACTCTAGTCATACATGAAGTCCAGCGTCCTGATGATGGAGACGGGAGGTTGCCATAGGAACTCTGTAACTAAACCATGTAACCTGGTCGAGTTTGGGCTGATTTGGTTTGTGTTCTTTAGTACTTTGGTCCTACATGAAGTTCAGAGTCCTGATGATGGAGGCGGAATGTTGCCATAGGAACTCTGTAACTAAACCATGTAACCTGGTCGAGTTTGGGCTTGTTTGGTTTGTGTTCTTTAGTACTCTGGTCCTACATGAAGTTCAGAGTCCTGATGATGGAGGCGGAAGGTTGCCATAGGAACTCTGTAACTAAACCATGTAAACTGGTCGAGTTTGGGCTGATTTGGTTTGTGTTCTTTAGTACTTTGGTCCTACATGAAGTTCAGAGTCCTGATGATGGAGACGGGAGGTTGCCATAGGAACTCCGTAACTAAACCATGTAACCTGGTCGAGTTTGGGTTTGTTTGGTTTGTGTTCTTTAGTACTCTGGTCCTACATGAAGTTCAGAGTCCTGATGATGGAGGCGGAATGTTGCCATAGGAACTCTGTAACTAAACCATGTAACCTGGTCGAGTTTGGGCTTGTTTGGTTTGTGTTCTTTAGTACTCTGGTCCTACATGAAGTCCAGCGTCCTGATGATGGAGACGGAAGGTTGCCATAGGAACTCTGTAACTAAACCATGTAACCTGGTCGAGTTTGGGCTTGTTTGGTTTGTGTTCTTTAGTACTCTGGTCCTACATGAAGTCCAGCGTCCTGATGATGGAGACGGAAGGTTGCCATAGGAACTCTGTAACTAAACCATATAACCTGGTCGAGTTTGGCCTTGTTTGGTTTGTGTTCTTTAGTACTCTGGTCCTACATGAAGTCCAGCGTCCTGATGATGGAGACGGAAGGTTGCCATAGGAACTCTGTAACTAAACCATGTAACCTGGTCGAGTTTGGGCTTGTTTGGTTTGTGTTCTTTAGTACTCTGGTCCTACATGAAGTCCAGCGTCCTGATGATGGAGACGGAAGGTTGCCATAGGAACTCTGTAATTAAACCATGTAACCTGGTCGAGTTTGGGCTTGTTTGGTTTGTGTTCTTTAGTACTCTGGTCCTACATGAAGTCCAGCGTCCTGATGATGGAGACGGAAAGTTGCCATAGGCAGAGTTGGGCGTAATCAACTACTTTTGTAATCGGATTAATAATCTGATTGAAAGTAATCATGACTACATCAATCATGATTACTTTTAATCTAGATTACTTTCAATCATGATTACATTTGTAATCGTTAGTTTTGATTACAGTAGTCAGTAATCTGATTACATGCGTAGTTTTTATTATTTTTAACCGACTTTCCAAAAAAGGAGGAGGTTATATGTTTCGATGTATGTTTTTTTTATGTATGTTTTTAAGCATTTTTATAATAAATGCGCTTTGATATCCAGTCAGTATGTATCTTGTATGTCTGCGATTTTCTAAGCAAATAGGCGCTTTCGACGACCGACTGTATGAATCATATAGGTAAGCTGTGATATAAGTATGGATTTCGCAAAAGGTCCAATTCACAAAATGTCCAATTAGCAAATAGGGGCTTTCGATGACCGACTGTATGAATCATATAGGTAGGCTGTGATATAAGTATGGATTTCGCAGAAGGTCCAATTCGCAAAATGTCCAATTTGCAAAATTTATGAGACATTTTTGTGAATTGGACATTCTGCGAACTGGACATTTTGCGTGTTGGATATTTTGCGAAATGAACATTTTGCGAATTGGGCATTCTGTGTATTAGACATTCTGCGAACTGAACATTTTGCAAAATGAACGTTTTGCGACCGCTGGACCTTTTGCGAATTGGATTAATCATATAGGTAGGCTGTGATATAAGTATGGATTTCGTAAAAGGTCTAATTCGTAAAATGTATTGGACATTTTGCAATTTGGACATTTTGCGAATTGGACCATTTGCGAAATCCATAGACTGAATGTCAAATTCACAGAATGCCCAATTCGCAAAATGTCCAATTTGCAAAATTTATTAGACATTTTGCGAATTGGACATTCTGCGAACTGGACATTTTGCGTGTTGGATATTTTGCGAAATGAACATTTTGCGAATTGGGCATTCTGTGTATTAGACATTCTGCGAACTGAACATTTTGCAAAATGAACGTTTTGCGACCGCTGGACCTTTTGCGAATTGGATTAATCATATAGGTAGGCTGTGATATAAGTATGGATTTCGTAAAAGGTCCAATTCGTAAAATGTATTGGACATTTTGCGATTTGGACATTTAGCGAATTGGACCATTTGCGAAATCCATAGACAGAATGTCAAATTCACAGAATGCCCAATTCGTAAAATGTTCATTTCGCAAAATGTCTAAATCGCAAAATGTCCAATTCGAAATTGGACCTTTTGCGAATTGGACCTTTTACGAAATCCATACTTATATCACAGCCTACCTATATGATTCATCCAATTCGCAAAAGGTCCAGCGGTCGCAAAAAGTTTAATTTGCAAAATGTTCAGTTCGCAGTATGTCCAATACACAGAATGCCCCATTCGCAAAATGTTCATTTCGCAAAATGTCTAATTCGCAAAATGTCCTAATCGCAAAATGTCCAAAACGCAAAATGTCCAGTTCGCAGAATGTCAGAAAATGCTCATCAGATTAACCAAGTTTTGCTAAGGAAGGCGCCGTTTCCGTATATGTTATAGTGTAGCTGGTCTCTTGAAGTTATTCATCAGATGTTCCAGATCTTCAATTTTTATACGTCAGCAGAAAATGCTCATCAGGTTGAACGATTTTTGCTAAGGCGCCATTTCCATATACAATATGTATCAAAAACCCTGTTGTTCCTGTTAGGGGTGTATAAAGAATCGGTATACGAAAGTATTCATGCAATTTAAATTATGAAACTCGTCTATCAAATTATTAAGAATAAATATTAAATCATGAAAAATTTACGATATCAACTGTTTACTTACCCCTGAAATCTGCATAGCGCGGCCAGAAAGAGATAGCTAGCGTAAACAGCCCGCGGCGGCGTGGCAACACAGCGCGTGCGGCGCGCGTCTTTCTCCAAAAGGTCATGAACTTTCACATGTTCTCTTATCACTGTTATCACTTTAATACATCAATGAATTTAACAAACGACAGATCTGTTGATTCACAAGTGAACAATTCGATATTAGTCGGTCTGATAACACTCCACATAAACGCGTGGTTAGGTACCGCAATTAACTACTTAATTGATTATTATGTCCACCTGTCGTTGTCGGCGATGGAGATGCTGTTCAAAATGTCCACCTTGTACCTCTAAACACTCATTGCACCTTTTAACAAGATTATGCCGGCAAGTTCCTCCTAGTCGCAAACCGTTCATCATAAAGTCTGCGAGCTTCTGCATAATTGCAGTCGCACTTGCCGAGACACATCAACATATTAAAATATTCTTCGTTAGAATAAGACATTTTGTCAAGTCACCCGCGACGACAAAAAATATCCGAAAACTGAAACACAATTACTCGTACGTGCGAACGGTAGTAATCGGCGCGGAAGACTGAAGACACAGGAAGTAATTTCCGGATTTTGCGTGCGGCGGCGGCATGTCAAAGGAGCCGCGGGCGCCGACAAAGGTAGCATCGCTTTTGGTGACAGCGCCGATGCCCGGTGTGGCAACCTGTCATTTTTCTAATCAGATGTTTTAAACATTTGGGTATAATTAGGATTTATTGATTTTAACTAAATTTTTATTTAACTACTTTATTATTACTTTTTTTTAAATATTGTTTTCTTGAATGAACAGCATATAGGCTTATGTACACGTACCTAAGAGGAACAACAGGGTTTTTGATACATAGTGTATGTTATAGTGTAGCTGGTCTCTTGGAGCTTTTCATCAGATGTTCCAGATCTTCAATTTTTATACGTCAGCAGAAAATGCTCATCAGGTTGAACGACTTTTGTTAAAGCACCATTTCCATATTTCTTATAGTTTAGCTGTTCTGTTATGGTTCTTCATCAGGTGTTCCAGTTTTCAAAATGAATTATAGCCTATATGTTGCCCAGGCTTAATAGCTATACAACAAAAAAAGTTTCATTAAAATCCGTCCAGTAGTTTTTGCGTGAAACGCGTACATACATACAGACAGACAGACAGACAGACAGACAGACAGACAAGAAATTCCAAAAAAAATTTTTTGCTTTCTATTGTTCTTTTTAAGTGTCCCTCTATCCATTTTAGTCAAAATTACTACATGTACAGACAAAATATTTTTACTGTTTTATTATATGTATAGATCATATAACAGTCTTTATAAATACCTCAATAATATTTTATTACTCAGAAGCTCTCTGAGCTTCGAGATAGAGTTTTTCACTAAACTCCATTTATTCTTACCAGTCCTATCATGTAAACAATCTTCACAGTACTTTTTGTTAAATTTTGTTAAAAATAAATCAAAATATATTAGTTCAAACCTAAACATTCTAAAGTAAAACATTTATTGATTGAATAAATCCGTCCAGTAGTTTTTGCGTAAAACGCGTACATACATACAGACAGACAGACAAGAAACTCCAAAAAAATTTTTTTGCTTTCTATTATTCTTTTTAAGTGTCCCTCTATCCATTTCAGTCAAAAATACTAAATGTACAGACAAAATATTTTTACTGTTTTATTATATGTATATAAAAAAATACTAATATAAAATAAATATTCTACAAAAAATAATATTAAAAGTATCAAAATGTGTTTGTTCAAAAGATTCTCGCTTAGCGTGCGTCGCTGTGACTGTGTGCCCTGCGCATGTAGTAGTACAATCAAATACCTAAAATTGAAGAGCATCTTTTTGTAAATGCGTATGCGTCCTTAACAATTATCGTCATATTTCAACTAATATACACAAAACCTACACAAATTATACACTAAAACCTTCCTCAAGAATCACTCTATCTATTAGTGAAAACCAAATGAAAATCCGTTGCGTAGTTTCAAAGATTTAAGCATACAAAGGGACATAGGGACAGAGAAAGCGACTTTGTTTTATACTTACTACTATATATATGTAGTGATAGTGATAGTGATTTATTAGGCCAAAACAACCGGTCCAACCGGAGCTGTTTTGGAACCTTTCAAAAATCAAGTTATAAGTTAGGTTTAGTAAATAGGGCCCATAAGCTTGGTTTGTAAGGTATCACGTTACGTGAAGACCTTATGGTATTAGGCAAACGAAACCATAGCGCGTTCTAAAATGGTACAGCGCCATCTATCGTCTCTACGGGTAAACTTTTGAAGATTTTTGGTGATTATTTATTTTAAAAATATGAAATTAGATACCTATTCTTATTTTTTTTTTACTCAGTGAGTAAAAAATACAAAATAAAATATTGCTAATCAAATAGGAAACTTGAATAGATACTCCTAGCTCCTACCTACAAATACTTGAATTGAAATGGAAACATGGAATTCTTTAGACTAGTTTAGACTTCATTACAATACATAGCAAGCAAAATTTAAATATATTGGATACTTACCTGAATTGGATACTTCGAATTAGATATTTTATACTTAAATAAAATGTTTTAAAAATTATGAAAAAGAATAAAAATGAGATAGATATTCCTTCTTACTGATTTTTAATGATTCGTTGATGTCATTTATTACGATACAAATTTTAAATTAAATGTTTTAATTTATTTAACAAAACTAGCCGCGCCCCGGCTTCGCTCCTGTGAGATTTTTTTATATATAAAGTACCTCGTTGCATGATAATAATAAATTGAAGTATGTTCGTTCATCTATTTAATCCCTCAACATCAATCATCAAATAAGAAGGAGGCTCTTGTCAGTGGAGTTCCTTCCATTGTACTCTTTTTATTGCCACTGTTTCACTTCCTGATACAGATATTATCACGCCTTTTTCCCGTGGGGGTAGGCAGAGACTAGCGATTTCCATTTGCTACGATCCTTACAGATCTCCCTCGCTTCCTCTACACTCATCACTCTCTTCACTCATGCTTTTCATATCATCAAAGCATAATTATATGTAAAAACTCCCAAATTCAATAAAGGAATTCTACATGGGAAGAATTTTGACAATGGTGTTAAAATGAATCAAAAGTGATATTTCATTCAATAAACGATCTTCGTCTGCTCGTTATCTACAATTTCCCGTGTACCACCACTCCCACCTCGGGGTGGGTCCCTCTTTGTCCTATCCCAGTCCTGTCTATTTATACGTCAGTAGAAAATGCTCATCAGGTTGAACGACTTTTGCTAAGGCGCCAATTCCATTTATTTTATAGAGTAGCTGGTCTCTTGGATTTCTTCATCAGATGTTATATAATCTTCAATTTTTATACGTCAACAGAAAATGCTCATCAGGTTGAACGACTTTTGCTAAGGCGCCATTTCTATATTGTAAAGTGTAGATGGTCTCTTGGAATTCTTCATCAGATGATTCTTATCTTCGATTTTCATACCTCAACAGAAGATGCTCGTCAGATTGATAAACTTTTGCAAAGGTACCATTTCCACATTTCTTATAGTTTAGCTGTTCTGTTGAGGTTCTTCATCAGGTGTTCCAGTTTTCAAAACCAATTATAGCCTATATTTTGCCCAGGCTTAACAGCTATACAACAAAAAAAGTTTCATTCAAATCCGTCCAGTAGTTTTTGCGTGAAACGCGTACAGACAGACAAGAAATTCCTATCTACGCGTTGTGAATTGGACTTTGTCCGAAAACCTAAAGAATATTCTAGGGATATTTGTTGAATATTATGTACTTGTACTATTTTTTAACTTTTGTCTATAACTACTCTTTTGTTTTTTTTGTAGTCATTATCTGTGCTATTACGACGAAAAAAATCACGCCCTTAGCCCCCATATGATCTCAACCTCAACAACCCTTGTCTAATTTGCGGAAGCGACACTTTTTGAGTCAACACTTTTTCGCCTGACAGCAGTTTTTGCTGACGCGACGGTGACGGTGTGGTGTCGGGTTTCCGATGGTTAATTTTTAATGGTGATTTTACCCTCTTTTACTAAGTTCGTACGGGTGAATGACATTAGGGTATTGTTAAAAATTGATGAGTTAGAATTCTCATAATCTTCCAGTGAATTTGCCTTTTGTGGTTTTCTTATAGTGACGTTGTCTTCAACAAACAATTCCATATTAATATTTAGTGGTATAAACAGAGAATAATAAGAATCAAAATTTTTTTCGACACTAGACGGACTCGAACCCGGAACTTTATCTTTGGGAACCGAACGTCTTGCACATCACGCCAATATGTAACTTGTAGAGTCCGACGAAAAAACTGTTCATTAGTTAGTCAACGGCGCGAGCCACTCGAATGACTCATCTCACTATTACTTGAGACGGGCACACTTCGGATCAGCTGATGATTCACAACATGACACTGCCATTTGCTTCACACACGATCTTAATCACAAAATATCTGGAATAGTTTTGCTTATAACTCAGCACTTTCTTGTATTATAGAGTGATTAGGTGAAAAGTTCATTCTTTCGTATTATTAGTTTAATGTTTATCTAAATAAAAGGTCACGAAAATCGTCTTTACTATTATTAAGGAATTTTTAAACACGGACTGATAGTTAAGCACAGCCACTCGAGGCGCGCGCGCGCGGGGGGTTGAATTCTCACATATACTCAGTGTACAACGCTGTGCATAATTTGACTTCAGATTTCCTTTTTTCATCGAAAATCGGTTCAGCGGTTTAGGCGTGAAATAGTAACAGATAGACTTTTGCATCCTACTTCCTACTATAAAATGCGAAAGTTTGGATGTGAATTTATGAGGATGTTTGTTACTCAATCACGCAAAATCTACTGGACGGATTTCGATGAAATTTAGTACACGGATAGAAAACTACTGGGAATAGCATATGGCTTTTTATCCCGAAATTCCCACGGGAGCGAAGCCCCGGGGCGCAACTAACTTACAATGTTTCTCAGTTTGGAATATTGATTAACAATGCTTCTCGCAATACTTAGCCGCTTAAGCTTGCAAATGGTAGAAGTAGTTAATATAAGGTACATTCGGGGGCAGAAAACTTATGAGATAGGATTCAATGAGGTTAGGGGGTAAAGGAGGTATAGGGGAAATTTTTTATCTGACTGTATAGGTACTCCGTTTTTCTTACATGTCCTAAGTATTATGTAAACAATCTTCACAGTACGTTTTGTTGAAAATAAATCATATATTAGTTCAAATCTAAACATTCTAAAGTAAAACATTTATTAACCACGAAAGTAATTTCCTACAAAGTCTATTTTAATTTATATTGTTGTAAAATCATAAAAAGACAT
This sequence comes from Ephestia elutella, assembly GCA_018467065.1. NCBI lineage: Eukaryota > Metazoa > Arthropoda > Insecta > Lepidoptera > Pyralidae > Ephestia > Ephestia elutella. Next base: position 3,698,632 of record CM031587.1, on the reverse strand, counting down.
GGTAAGATTGTTTACATAACAAGACAAGTGGGATAACGGAGTTTACATAAACTTATGAAATGGCTTGTCACTGCGTTTAAACTTCTGACTTTTGTGTGAATTGTGTGTAAAATACTAATTAATCGAATGTATTAAAATAATTTTACGTAGGCACATACATTATAAGGTATGATAACTTCGAACAACCGAATTGTGATATAAAACATATTATTTATAGTGTTAAATAAAGCGCATCGAAATCTTACGTAGTTTTACCTCATTATTATACCGTGAGAATACATCCTAACTAATATTTATAAGTGCGAAAGTGAGTTTGTTTGTTATCTCTTCACTTCCACTGAACCAATCTTCCTGAAATTTCGCATACACATAGTTAGAAGTACTGAGAAGGAATGTCCTTTCATCCGGGTATCTTTCATCCCGAGAAAAAGCACTGTTCCCGTGGAAAATTTACGCGGGCGACCACGGGCAAAATAAAGTCCTAACTAATATTACTCGTATAATTGTAAAAGTGAGTTTGTTTGTTTATTTATTTGTTTGTTTTACCTCTTCACGCTTTTTCTACTGAACCAATCTTTCTGAAATGTTGCATAGATACACTTACCTTGTTAGAAGTACTGAGAAGGACATAGGATACAGTCCATCCCGGGAAAAAGCACTGTTCCCGTGGGAAATTCACTCGAACGAAGCCGCGGGCAAAGGCAAGTGTCTTATAAAATACTAGCTTTTGCCCGCGGCTTCGCCCGCGTGAATTTCCCACGGGAACAGTGCTTCTTCCCGGGATAAAAAGTAGCCTATGTGCTATTCCAGGTCATTATCTACCTCTGTACCAAATTTCATCGAAATCCGTCCAGTAGATTTTGCGTGATTGAGTAACAAACATCCTCACAAACTCACAAACTCACATCCAAACATTCGCATTTATAATATTAGTATGGATGATGGTGTGTCTATCTTTCACGAGAAAATTGAGCAATGGATTGATGCGATTTTATGTATGGAGTTGAAAGCCTGGGAGAGTGGATTTACTTCCACGAACTATGTAATAAGGTATAACCTACATTAGTGCCATTGTAATTGTAATCCTCTCACTAATAACTGGCGCTTCTGTAGTTATATAATATTTGATTGCGGGCGAAGCCGCCAGTAACAGCTAATTAATACAATGAAAAGTCTCAATTTTCTTATTTTAGTGAAAAATTTACATACGTAGTGACATCTAGTGGCGAATGGACACTATCTGGAACTACTCATAATGGCGACTAGCGACATCTGTGTTTGAATTATCTCTCTGCAGATACTGTTGCTTTATTTTCGCTATTAGATAACAGATGGCAGTGTTTTGTTTATAGTGACATCTATTGTCGAATAAACAAATTAAACAGAAATCATGCACCAGAGCAGTGGTAATTTTGGATGCTGTTGCCCACGACTCCGCCCGTGGCGATATAATATATACCTGTTACTGGCACAGCCAATACTACTGGGCGTGGGAAGCTTAAATTTATCATGTAGGTTCCTTAGGGAGTGTAGGGGAGCACTAAGAGAGGATTTCCCGAAAACTCCGCGGGAACGGTCCCGGAGCCATGATAGTTGAAATATGTATAAATAAACTGCTACTTTTAAAAATAATTATATTATATTTTCACAAAATATGAATGTATTTTATAGTCATTACCATTCATTTATAAAGACATATCAGATAAAACTTAAAAACGATTACAAGAAATTACCTACTTATTATTATTTACACAAAACACTCATTTTTCTTAAAGCTCTGTTCAACCCGTAAGGGATAAAAAGTGATCCTGTCTTTTTGCAAAAAAGTGTCTAAGACTAATTTAATTATTTCAAAACGGAGGTGATAGTGTCTCAACCTATAGGTACTTATATTACTGTTCTTGGGCTGTGCGTTTTAGATCACTATGTCATTTCAATCAGTCACCTGTGAGTTATATATATAGACTAGCTGTCGCCCGCGGCTTCGCCCGCGTGAGTTTCGCTCAGATGAAAAATCTCTCTTGGAGCTTTTCATCAGATGTTCCAGATCTTCAATTTCTATACGTCAGCAGAAAATGCTCATCAGGTTGAACGACTTTTAATAAGGCGCCATTTCCATATATGTTATAGTGAAGCTGGTCTCTTGCAGTTCTTCATCAGATGTTCGAGATCTTCAATTTTTATATGTCATCTGAAAATGCTCATCAGGTTGAACGACTTTTGTTAAGGCACCATTTCCATATTTCTTATAGTTTAGCTGTTCTGTTAAGGTTCTTCATCAGGTGTTCCAGTTTTCAAAATAAATTATAGCCTATATGTTGCCCAGGCTTAATAGCTATACAACAAAAAAAGTTTCATTCAAATCCGTCCAGTAGTTTTTGCGTGAAACGCGTACATACATACAGAGAGACAGACAGACAGACAGACAGACAAGAAATTCCAAAAAATTTTTTTTGCTTTCTATTATTCTTTTTAAGTGTCCCTCTATCCATTTCAGTCAAAAATACTAAATGTACAGACAAAATATTTTTACTGTTTTATTATATGTATAGATAGATTTACATTTCTTAAGAACATTAGTGGTTGCATTTTAAGAATAAATTGATAGAGTGTTTACTTCTTTAACACACATGAGAATTGTTCGTCATAACACTAAACCAGCAATCCACTAGTATTGCAATGCAAACAACCAATTATTCCAACCCTCGTGTTTAGAATACGCTCCTAGCCTGGCGTAGTTGTGAACACACGTGCACAATATTGTTTTTTGATGGATTTCCAATTGTAAATGGCTGTTTAACGAATTGGGAATTAGCTGGGTAGAATAGAACAAATATATTTTTGTACGAACACCTTGTAGTCTCACGACTCTTGCCTCTGTCTACCCCGTAAGGGATAAAGACGTGATTCTATATATAAATGTCTATTTTTGTACTATAATGTTTAAGGGTTATAGGTTTCTAGCTTTCGCCCGCGTTAGTTTCCCACGGGAACCGTGCCTTTTCCCGGGATGAAAGGTACCCTATGTCCTTCTCCGTACTTCTATGTGTATGCCCACCTAAACCCAGCTAAATCAAAACTTATTATTTTTGGAACTAAACATCAAATAATTGCCATACAATCTCAAAAGCCGGTCATTTCAATAAACGGACAAGAAATCAATGGAATGGCAGAGGCTCGTAATTTAGGATTACTCATGGATTCGGAGCTTCGTTTTCATTCTCACATAGCAGAGGTTGTGCGCAACTGTTTTTACCGCCTTAGAATACTCTATAAAATTAGAAAATATCTTAGTCCTAATTTGCGTGTAACTCTTACAGAATCTTTAATTTTATCTAAATTCAATTACGCTGATGTTGTTTATGGCCCGCGATTACTAATTAAAACAAAAAATCTGATCCAGAAGGTTCAAAACGCCTGTGCTCGTTACTGTTTTAGCATTCCACCAAGAACTCATGTTAGTCCATTTTTAAATTCCGCAAATATTCTCAATATGTCATCACGTCGATACATTCACTTAGCAACTTTACTTTTTGGTATTATAAAACATAGGAAACCTTTATACTTAAGTGAAAAGTTAATCTGGTCTTCTAGATCTCGCCTTGGCCTTCTTGCCGTTCATAGCCATAAGTTAGTAGCGTTTGAGGGTTGTTTCAAGTATGCCGCTTCAAAAATCTGGAATAATTTGCCTCCACCTTTACGACATATCTCTTCCATAAATGGTTTTCGTAAACGTGTGAAAGAATTAACATTATCGCGGCAACTTGATGGGTCTCCATAAATGACTTCTGATTCTAACCTAAATTATTTCCTTCCTTGCCTACTCACTTCTTTTTTTGTACATCAACTTCTAATAAGATGCTTGAGGATCTTCTACTTTCAAAAATATTACAAAAACTACTGCCCAGACCACCTATCTACAGCTCAATTTTTTTTTTTTTGTTTTATTACCTTTTTATTATTTTCATAAGTATATTTTTTATTTTTATTTTTTACATTGTTGGTTACAGCTGAAAACCAGCGTTGTGGCTTATGCTGCAACATAAAGCTGAGCTGTAACCTTTTCGGCAGTGTTCTAATCGTAACCTTAATTTTATAGATACTGTTGTAGATTATTCCAACACAACAACACAACTCCTGATGAGTCGCAGGTTGAGATGTAAATTACCTGTTAATTCAAAACTGTTAGTGCCTAAACTGGTGAATCAAACAGAGTACTCTAAGCTTCTACACAATCAGAATTTAGCGAAAAATTACTTTGATAAAAATTGTAAAAAATTACCGGAGCTTGAAAAGGGTGATGACGTTATATATTGAAGGCAAACAAAGAAGTAGGGCCACAGTTGTAGAAAAGGCAAATACACCCCAACAAGCAAAATAGTCTTAGGACACATATGTTATAGGAATAAGACACTTATAAGATTCTTATATTGATTTTGGCGTTCGCAATTACTCTTATATGCATCTCGGAAAATGCTATTTAGTATTTGATCATGATTAACCTGATAATTAGACTTTTAAGCGCTTATAATCCTATGTATATAGACAATTATAAGCCGCACCTTCTTGTAAAAGCTTTTAGTAAGAGCAATCAGCCTTAAGAATGAAGGTTCTTATAAGTAGACCTTGTAAGCGCTTTCAAGATTGGTTCTTAGGCTACTATAGACCCGCATCTCCTGTTAAAGCTGTCCGTAAGTGTAAATACACTTGATTCCATTTACACTTCTTACTTAGTTTTATAAGCGCTAATAAGTACAATATTTGAGTCCGTTACAAATAAAGTAGTTTTATAAAAGCATTTGTAAGTCGTAATTGAATTTAGTTTAATGCGAGCTTATAAACACTCACAGCGGAACTACTTTTTCTAATAACATACTTGTCACATGATATTATAAGCGTAACGGTTTTATTTGAGTTAAGTTCAATGCTGTTATTGTCAAGAAAGCACTTTTTGATTCGTTGGTAAAGTCATTATAAGATTATTTACTCTTGCAACGACATATTGTGTAGGCCATTTTGATTGTAATTTCTTGCTACTACATTGTTACTAAATTTATTTTCTGAAATGGATTTAAATAAATGGAAAAGATTTAAAAGAAGTGGTCACTACAAAAGGAAAATACAAAAACCTATCAAGAAATGGTGAAAGGGGCACGTTCTGATCTTGAGCCGGTTGAAGTTCAAGTCACAAAACCTGGCGAAGGTTCCGCACAAATTAATAGTATATTTGACTAATTTATTTTTTATATAATTACTGCACACTCTGTAAATACATAAAATTGTGAAATTAAACAAAAATTTATAAAATCACTGATTTTATTTATAGTACGTAAGAATTAACGAAAGCAACTTGCTCATTTTTATAATGTAACACTATTAATCAATCTTTAATACGCTAGTTTGGATAGATTTTTGCACCCAATGTACTGTTAACTTACTGTTACAATAATAATCTTTCTGTGCTCATATACAATTAACTAATATTTTAATAGGTCTTTACCTACATAATAAAATTTCTTACTACACATATCTTATACAGTTTTCACACCAAAAATTATCTTGATTAACAAATGATATTATAAATTCTTGATTCATAATAAAATGTAATGGCCTATCTTTAGAGACTTCATGACCACAGCCGTAGCATTTGTCTGACAGTACAAAATGTGTTACAATCCAAGGCCACTTTAATTTTTTTAATAAACGGTAATTTTTTTGGTCAAAAACCGGTCGATATCTAGAAACATATCCATTGCTCGAGCTCGTTGACACCTACAAATAATAGGAATAAAATTAAATATATGTACTAACAAACAGCCCGTTTGGTTCAATGGTCAGTGTCAGTGACCCTGCCTAACAATGCAGAGCTTGCGGATTTGAATCCCGTGTGGGCAAATGTTTACGTGATAAACACGAAAGTTTGTAATATATAAAAAATGTATTAGTATACTAATATTCGTTACCTAGATCTTAAGTACAAGCTTTGCTTAGTTTGAGGCGAAATGATTGGTGTGAGTGAGAGTGTCCAGACTTATTTCTTTGTTGTATTTATTATTAAAAACCACTTAGGTGGTAATTATGCTCACGAATAAATATGAAAAACTTTTATTGTTAGTACTCGTATTACAGCAAAAGTGCATTAACTCAAAAAAATAATTAAGTACTTACACAAATCGTCACAAAATACTGCTTATATTCATGAACACAAATACCACCTACAGGTGTTAGGTATTTCAATGATAGGTTGTATATTTAACGTTTTTCTTATTTCACCACGGATCCCCAATTAATGATAAAAACATGGCGAATAAATGCAGTAACTATGAGACGTTATAGAACTAAGTTTGTCAATAGTGGTATAGTAAAACACTTCGAAATGCTAACCTAAAAATGGCTACCAAAAATGACTAACGGGGATCATTTTGTTGTTTTAAAATAATGAATACGTATGTATAAATGCTTATTTTAAGAGGGGCTTTAAAATTTTCACAAGAAACTTGGTATGTTGCGCGAAAAATAAGAGTTCCCATTACTTCCCATACATGAAATAACGAACATACTGAAAAAATATCATATAACTTACCTTATTAATGTCCGAAAATTATTAGTAAGAATTTTAATAAAGTTTTCACTATTATGTACACAGAGCGTGTAAAACTTCCAATACTGATAACTGAATGATTGACTGAACGAAACGAATGAGTAAGAACTTTTAGAAGAGTTGTGAAGTGCATAACAATTTAGTTTAGTTTTTTAAGAGACTAATAATAGATTTCGTAGGATTGTACGGTTTTACAAAATGCCGCTACACGGCTGTGACAATCGTGAGTTGAATTCCATGAGGATACTATTAGACTGTTAAAAAACTGAATACACTAATAAAGTGGGCCCTTTTCCGGGCTTATAAGCGCTTATGAGTTCGCTTTAAGTCTATTGAAAATTGGTCTTAAGATAATTATAAAACCGCTTTTTGCTCGTTGGGACCCAGATCATATATTGTTGAGAATAGGTTAGGTCATCGTTATAGACGCAACGCAATCGCAGGCATTTAATTAAATGTCAGTTAAAGGGTAATAAAAATGAAATTTGCGATGCCTTTTCTGAGGAAATGTTTATGGACGCGAGTGAGGATACAGGTCTATCAAATGAAATGGTCAATAAAGAAGACAAATTAATAACTAAGCGTGGACCTGATAGGCCTTTATCGCCACCGCTAACCCGCCGCGCTAGGCAGGCGGCAGGGAAAGAAACATCCCAGGACTCATATTAAGATTAAATAAGTAGGTACTAAGCTCATTCTGTTTTTTTACATAAAAGGTAAAGTGTCGGAAATCAGCATAATAGGATAGGTATTGAATTGTCGAAAGTATCTTTGTTAAAATATTTTGGTTTACTATGTAACTTACATCCAAGTATAAGTCTTAAAAGTTGTATCTTGCATATCAAATAAGTATATGTTATTTTTTTTTATTAGAGGGGAGATAATGCTATTAATTTTATTTTATTTTAAGGGGAAGATGTTGTAGATTATTTAGTATGTAACATGAGGGTGGCGGAATAATAAATCAGTTGTTGTCTTGCACTCACGGTGTTTCATTCAAACATTACAGATACTAAGATTAGTATAAGAATAATTGTATGTGTTTTTTTTTTCTTTGTGCCGAATAAAGAATTTTCTTTCTTTCTTTCTTTCTTTCTATGCGAAATTTCAGGAAGATTGGTTCAGTAGATGAAGCGTGAAGAGGTAACAAACAAACAAATAAACTCACTTTCACATTTATAATATTAGTTAGAATACAGACATATAATAATAAGTTTTGTGGTTTTGTACCTCAAGTATTGTATTATAAGTTGTTTAAGTACCTCAAAAGAGGCCAAAACAAAACCCTTATAAGGTCACTTTGTTGTCCGTCTGTCTGCCAACATTTTTTTCTGAGGAACGTAAAGGTATCAATTGTATGTGACCATTGTACTACCCTATTAAATGCAAATAAATTATTTGAATTTGAATCAAGTTGAAATAATATCGAATACTTGGATCCACTACGGTCTCTTTCAGCAGAAAAATAATCAAAATTAAACGACAACGCGATCAGAAGATACTACCATAAATTTTGCGAATTTTCGCATATTTTGCGATTTAAAACGCTAAAAATAATTTTTCGGTGAACTTTTATTTACAGGTAAATGAAGTCTTATTAATTGATTGGGAACAGTTATCAATCTCTATTGTATAATTCTTTGTTTACGAGCAATTTAGTATGACTATACTCGATATGACATGGGAGGGGTAAATAGACTTATTTACTCCTCCCATGTCATATCGAGTCTTTAAAATTCTATAAGGATGTCTAAAAAAAAACATCAAATCAAAATAATATTAGGATAAGAAATTGTGACTGTAGTTTGTCGGTTAATCCTACCTAACTAATATTATAAATGCGAAAGTGAGTTTGTTTGTTACCTCTTCTCACGCTCTACTGAAGCAATCTTGCTGGAATTTCGCATACACATAGTTAGAAGTACAGAGAAGACATAGGGTACCTTTCATCCCGGGAAAAAGCACTGTTCCCGTGGGAAATTCACGCGGGCGAAAGCAAGTAAATAATAAGTGTTAAATGCCCCACCCGATAAAGAAAAAAAAAAATTACAAACTATAGTCATTCATAGTCTGTGTATGCAAATTGCAACAACAACAATGCAATGCTCAATGCAAGTTGCATTATTTTATTTTTTATTAGGCCAAAACAACCGAAGCTGTTTTGGAACCTTTCAAAAAATCACGGTTACGAAAACCGCGGGCAAAGCTAGTAAATTAATGCGAAAGTTTGTTTGTCTGTACCGAGGTTTGAAATACGTGAAGACCTTATGCTATTAGGCAAACGAAACCATAGCGAGTTCTAAAGTTGTACAGCGCCATCTAGCGTCTTTACGCGGAAACTTATGTCGATTGACTATTTAACTTTATTTGAAGAATTTTTTTCCCAAATTGGTTAGAGTTTGTTTATTTTAAATGTATAAAATTAGATATTCTTATTTTTTTAGTCAGTGAGTGAAAAAATACAAAATAAAATATTGCTAATTAAATGAAACTTGAATACTCCAGATATACCTACTTAGGAAACTTTTGAAAACTTGGAATTTTTTAGACTGCATAGCAAGCAAAATTTAAATATATAATAAGATACTTCGAATTAGATATTTAATAATTAAAATATTTTAAAAATTAAGAAAAAGAATAAAAATGAAATAGTTATTCCTTCTCACTGATTTTTAATGATTCTTTGCTGTCATTCATTACGATTATTTACGATACAAATTTTAAATTAAATGTTTTAATTTATCTAATAAATCTAGCCTCGCCCGGCTTCGCTCATGTGGGATTTTTTATATATAAAGTACTCGGTAAGTATGGATAGGCACTATATTTATGAGTATGGATTAGCCAAAATCCTATGGGAACGAAGACCGGGATTTTGGGATAAAATGTGATCCATATTGCTCATTCATACAAAAAAGAGAAACGCGATTATACTCGTAGCTGGCCGCACACGTCAGTTTTGTCCGTTCGGAAATGTAGATCTGGAGCACGATGTGGAGTATGTTTGGTAGGTCTTTGGGAGACCCGAATGCACTCTTTAGTTATTCTACATACATACATACATAGAATCACGTCTTTATCCCTTACGGGGTACCACAAACTAAATAGAGAACCACAAACTAAATAGAGAACGGGGTACTGTGCCCCGTAGCTTTGCTGCCAATGCCGTCTTTAAACTATTTGAGGCCCTGGGCACATTAGGATCATGGGGCCCCTATGACCTTGAGAAAACACTATTTAGTTACAATAGATAAAGAAAGACAAACAAGGTTCTAAATTTATTTTTATTTAGTTACTAACTATAAAAAAATAGGAAATATAAAAAATGATCTACAAAAGTAACTCGCTGAGTGGAGATGCTAAAAAAGCGCGAAGAATTTTTTTTTATTGTACGGATTTCGTACGGAGTTTCAGATTTATTTTACGTACGGAATTTGTACGGATTTTGCTGTCGAATGTACAGATTTTTAGTTCTTGTTGTATGGCAACACTGGACGGATGTCAAATCTGAAATCGATATAACTTTGCAACGACGAACAATATTTTCTTATTTTAATAATATTAAAAATTGATAATAATCATAAGAATAGACACACAACATAAAAGTACCTGTTAAGGACTCAAGCATTTTCCGAAAGTCTTAAGTGGTTTTTATTGCTTCGAAGTAAAATTATAATAATAATAATCTTTATTTCTTAAAGAAAAATTTAGCCTAGTTACACTTTTATGTTTATGTTTACATTCTATATGTATGTATATTAGCTAACTATTTAGCTGGCTAGTTATTGTGCTGACCTTTGGCCACTACCCTCCGTACTAGTATAAACTGTATGACGGCAGAGTAGTGCGTCCGGCTCGCTGACGCCAAACATTTTACAAAAACAACAGTTTACAAAAATTTACGTGTATGTCCCAGTGAAATGTTAAATATTAATTAATTAACCCTTATATCATAAAAATTACGAGACTTGTTGCTAAATACATCAAATGAGTTTGAAAACAAATGTAGGTAAGTATGTATGTATAAAAATGCTATGAGAACTATTAACATATTATATGTGGGTCTATCATTGTATATTTATTAGTAGCATTTCAGTTGATTCATAGTCCAAACTCTTCAGATATGCATCAATAAGTCGCTTGCAGACAAATTTACTCTTGGTGTATATGTGCATAATATTATTTACTTTGTTGTATAGAGAGGGTCCCAGGTACGGGAAAAATGTTTGGGCGAAAACTGTTCTAAAAAGAGGAACAAAATAAACTATGTGGGGCCTTCTTTCATTTAACGGAGCATTAGTAGGTAATTTATGTTGTGCTAAAAGGATGGATTTAATAAAAAGTTGTCTGATTGTTAATACCGAATATTCCCTATAAAGATCATAAGTTGGGTATTGAAAGTCTTTATAATTTATCACTTTAATAATAGCCCTTTGCGCTCGTTCAACCTTAATAAGGTCTGTTTTAGAGGCACCTCCCCAGGCAATAATGCCATATGATGCAATTGATTGACATAGTGCAAAGTATACTGCTTTAAGGATGTGTGTGTCTCTAATATGTCTAATTTTCCTGAATAGACCCGTTAATTTCCTTAGTCTTGATGTTAAATTATTCAAGTGACATTTCCAATTGAGATTTTGGTCTATTGTGATACCAAGGTATTTAATAGAAGGAACAGGGGTTAGCGTATAGCAGTTACAAGAGTGATCACTCAAGTTGCACGTATGAGCTTTCAGGTTAAATGTGTTATTAGGGGTTGAGTAGAGTTATTAATAGTAAAGGTAATATATTTAGTTTTTGTAACGTTTAATGTTAGGATGTTATTCTTAAGCCATTTCAAAATTGTTGAAAATCCTCTTTCGGCATCTCTTTTAACATCAGACCATTTAGTCCCATGAAAGACTGCTACTGTATCGTCCGCAAAAGTTATAAGTTTCGCATTTGGCATCTGAAGATTGCATAACTCATTTATATAAATGAGAAACAATGTAGGGCCAAGAACTGAGCCTTGTGGCACACCAAATTGGATGGGAGCATAGTTACTCATGAATGTGTCAACTTTCACAGCTTGACTTCTATCAGACAAGTAATCAGTCAGCAGCTGCAAAGGAGCACCTCGAACTCCCATTTGTTCCAGTTTTTGCAGTAAATGAGGGACAGAAACAGTATCAAAGGCCTTAGCCATATCAAGAAATAAGCCTAGGCACTTGTATTTTTTATCCAACCTATCACTAATATGACTAGTAAGTTGTGCAATTGCATCTGACGTAGACCTACGCTCTCGAAATCCATATTGATTTGGTGATAAAAGACTATGGCATTCCAAAAAATTTAATAGTCGCACATTTATTAGTCGTTCAATGACTTTAGATAAACATGGTAGCAATGCAATTGGTCTGTAATTCGAGACACTGTTTCTGTCGCCTGCTTTATAGACTGGTATAACTATTGCCTTTTTAAGGGCAGAAGGAAATACACCCTGTGACAAACATAGGTTACTTATATGAACAATGGGAATTATCAGTGCGTCGATTGCCAACTTCATGAAAATAGACGAGATTCCATCCCAGCCTGCGGAGGCGGAATTTTTTAGCGAAAGAATTGTTTTTCTGATTTCTCCTTCATCAGTTGGTAGGAGCATCAGTGATGACGGTGGAGAGTTTATTTTATAATTTACAGGCTCTTTATAACCATCTGCAGCATTAGATTTGAGAATATCATTCGCTAAATTTTGGCCTAAACCAACAAAATATTTATTAACGCAGTCTACAGATTCTTGTTTGTCGGATTTTAATTTCAAGAGTTCAGAAGGAGGCTTGTTATATGTGTCTATGTTACTTATTTGTTTTATAGTGTTCCATGTTTTTTAATATCATTCTTATTTTTATTAATTTCTTTCCTCTCGTAATTTTCTTTCATTTTTTTTAGTAGGCGATTGCAATAGTTACGGTATCTGTTGTAAGTAATTTTAAGAATTTGGTTATCTCGGTCCCTTTTAGTTTTTAAGTGTAATTTGTCTCGAAATCTAATGCATCGTAAGAGACCAGATGTCAGCCATGGCTTAATAATATGTTTACGTTTGGATACAAGCCGTTTTGTAGTGTATTTATCGAGTATATTTTTGACGATATGTAAAAAAGTGTTAGTTGCTTCATTAGGTTCATATTTATTAATTACTATAGTCCAATCAACATTATTGAGTTCACTTATAGCTTTAGAGTAATCAGTGTGTATAGTGTACTTTTGATACGAGTTTCTCAAGTGTGTGGGTTTTGGAATAATGATTAACAATGCCATATGGTCAGTGATAGGTGATTGACACACTATAGAAGTACTTTTAACTGTAGGAAATCCAAAAAAATGGTCTAGACATTTAGCATCACGAGTGGGATAGTTATGACCGGGCAGAAGTCCATGCATAGACAGAAAATCAAGATATTCGTCAGAATTGGCATCAATATTATTGTTCTTAATATCAATATTAAGATCTCCTGTCAGCATAGTATGTTTGAATTTTTTTAAGTCTTTTAATAGCCCATCAAGTGAGGAGATAAAACTATCAATACTAGAAAATGATGGTGATCGATAAATACAGACAAGGGCATACTCTTTACCAACAGTCACCACCAAGCTATCACATTCCACCAAATCCGGCTCATAGACAGTTACATCCAAATTGTTCCTCACATAGATAACAACCCCACTATTTTGATTAATGTGCCTTTGAGTTTGATAACTAGTATAGTCCGGTAATATAGGAAGGTTTGTTGTTTGCGGTAACCAACATTCTGTTAAAATAATTAAATCAAAGTCAATTTTTAACCGCAATAGTAAAATTTCGAGATTTGTAAAATTTTTATTAATACTCCTTATGTTCTGTACAATCATTTTGATACCTATCTGAGAAGCTTTACAGTATTTCTTACAGTCCTCCGGGCTGCCCACCAAGTACGAGTCACCGGCATTGATGTGTACATCAACGTCAGTGACAACATATTCTAAATTATTATTATCCATAGTCATAATTTACCACGCTATTGGTAATGTGAACTAACGTTAATCTTGGTCGACAGCACAGAAAGACACGCAAAAAGGCCCATTTTTTGGATCGAACCAAATGAAAGCCACCAGTTTTTTTGAAGACCCATGTAAAATGAAAAATTATAAAACAATTACTCAGCAAGTTTATGAGGTAGTATTGAAATAATTTATCTGTAAAAAAACATACATACATACATTGCAAAAAGTTTACAAATTTAATGGAATATAGTTTTTCCCGCCAAAACCATAATTATGCCGAAAGCATAGACGCAGCATTTTGTTATTGTTTATAAAAGTTGAGAAATTTAATAATAAAAAGAAATAAAATATTTGTGAAAAAAAAATGTGAGAAGAAGTTGGTAGTGCTGTCACCACGGAGAGCCATCCTAGTCATGCAGTGGTGTCGAGGCCATTGAGCACGGCTGTGGAATCAACTCGTATTTGTTTCGACGTCTCATCTTTCCTGATGTATATCTTGCCGTTCGCGGCCCAGCAGAATTTGTATCCATTTTTTCTTGCAAATTCTCGAGATAAGTAGAAAAGTTTTCTGCTGTTACCGGCTAGGTACTCCGACAGGTAAACGGGTAAGGCCGTGCCCTCGAAACCGATCATTGATGTATTAAGTTTTTGGTTACGATCTTGCGATTTATTTTTCTTGGCTGCAGCCGCAAGGAGCCGGGACTTTATTACCACTGACTTGAACTCTGCCACAATAGGCCTGATTTTCCCATTTTTCGAGGGTAGGCGGTAGACATCCCGAATTTCTGTTGCAGAAATATCAACCTCTAGAGCTTTGCTAATATTTATGACGTAAGTAGTCAAATCCGATGAGGACTCATTTTGAGTGGTAGGTATATTCCTCACTTCGATGGTGGAGGAGCGGGAGCTATACTCCAGGGATTCTAACCTATTTTCCAGCATCGAAACATAATTGTCCCGTTCTAACTTCTCTTTTTCGAGTACCTCTATTCTGTTTTTCATTTCTTCCTGATTTCGTAACGAAATTTCAAGAGTTTTTTGGATGTCCTCATTGGTTTTTTCTATGCGTGAGTTTTGTACTTTAATCTCACTGACGTCATCAGCAAGTTTATTCAGAATTAACATTTGCTTCTGGGCCATTTTCTGCAGGTCTTCATAGGAAGAATCTCTCGGCGGCGAAAACTCAGTTTCAGGGCGGAATCTCTTATGGCGAGTGATGTTAGGCATAGATTCGCCTGCTGATAAGTTTTGTAGGCCTACTAGGTCAGTCTCGGATTGGGTCATAGTAGGTTGGGTCATAGCGGGTGAATTTGGTGGAGTGCGCTTTATGGAGTACATCAGTTTTACTAATGCGTTATAAAGTCAAATTAAGATTTACCAATGCAAACTTGAACCGTAGCTTAATATAAATAAGGGTTATAACGGTAAGATCGTAGAAACTGCAGTTAGGGCGAAGCCAGCGAGACTCGTAGATATCGGCAGGCGATGACGAGCCGGGGTAGGCGCGGGAGGTGTGCGCGTAGGCAAGTATCCGATGCCCGCTTCTAGCGATGTTATGTGTCGTAGGTCAGTGACGGCAAAAATATTTGATCGCTCTGGCACTATTTTATGTTATATCTTTGGTTGGCGCAGATTGAATCAGAAACAAATTCGTACACTTTGATGATTCACTCTTTAACTTCACTTCTATATAGTGTTAGCACGTTAAGGCAAACTAATATTCCAATTATTTTGAGAATAACACGGGACGCAAACAAAACTGGACTCAACGCGCGAGCGCTCACGACGCGAATGAAAATTTAAATAGAAAAACTGAAAATAAAAACTGAAAAAAATGTTTTTATGTCTAGTGCAATAAAATTGATTGACGAATGAATTTATTTATTTTGAATAGTTTTAAACATACATACAGCCACATATTTAGCCAACACATTTTTTACACCAATAAATATTTTTTTTTCCCATCACTGACCCATCTGTCAAAAAGTTCAAGCTATGTTGTACATAGAATAGCTATCCGCATGCGGCAAACTAAAGCTAATATAATAAGCGTAGGTATTGTAGTAAGTCATTATCATCAGATTTTTCAAAATTAATGTTTTTCGGTAATACCTAAATATCGGTTATCATTTGGTAATCTGGCAGAAACTAGGGGGCCCCATTCGATCGCGGGGCCCTGGGCACGTGCCCATAGTGCCCAGTGGGAAAGAGGGGACTGTTTGCTGCCACATAAATTTCCCGTATTTTTGGGAGAATGATTGTTAATATTGTTATACATGGTATCACTTTTCAATAAAAAAAAAAGAAATGTTGACTGACTTTGTTTGACTGACGTAAAACGTAAATGACGTTATCGAAAAGTCGCACGGTGCGCGGCTAAAGAAAAGACAATTTGTTGGAGATTAGTTGTATGTAATAAAGTTGATAATTTTATTTTAGAGAATTGTCTGTTACGTGTACAGTGAAGCAAAGATTTTATAAATAGCACGACGTTTTAGCCACTACAAGTGTATCTGTATGTGCGATCGGTCAAATTACAACTGACTGGTGATTGAGGTTATAATAAAGTTTATTGGGTTAAAAATTAGATTTAAATGGATTCAGCGCCAGCACAGGAGGTGACTGAGCTGCTGCGACAATGGGAGGAGCAGCATACCTCACCGAATTACGATCCTATCCCTACTTTGACAAGGTTAGTTTAAAATCAGGTTGTTTTTTTTATGTCAAAATGCACATTGTAAAGAAGTTAACTTTTTCTGGAAAATTGTTTTATAGGGCATTGCATAATGCGTTGTCATTGATATTAAAGAATTAGTCACAAATATAGAATTCCTATTCCAACAGTAAAAAACACTTGTGACTTTGCCCTGACCAGTCAACCAAACTTTGTTGCTACCAAATAAGTACCTGTCTTCTTGATACCTACTATGGTTATATGCATTTAGAGACCTTTATCACTATCATTTAAATGAATGAATCACTATCATATGTCCCAGGCTGGACATAGTCCTCTCCATATTGTAGTTGAAATAATGATCTTAGCATGTCGACTCTAGCAACTCACAGTCAAATATGTGAAGACCAGTATGACGCTTCTGACACAACTGCCTGTGGCATCATACAGGTCTTTCAGTGTGCAGATAAACTCAAAGTACTGAACGGATTTTTATGAAGTTTCCACTGTTAGACACGGTGAGCCATGAAGGTTTAGTACCTATATAATTCACAAGATCACAACTGTGCCCATTATACTCTTACCTATACTACACTCCTGAAGTGGTGGTGGCCGAGTGGTAGAGCTATATAGATAAACGATATAGATAAACATCCAAGACCCGGGTCAATCTGAAAAAGATCATTTGCCATCTTGACCTGACTGGGGATTGAACCCGGGACCCCCTGGTTCAGAGGCAAGGCCTTTACCATTGCGCTACGGAGGTCGTCTAAGGAAATGGAGAAGGCAATGGCAAACCACTCCATTAAAAATTGCCAACAGAGTCGTTGTGTGTGTGTCATTCCATATTATGACCACGACCCTCAGTCATGAGGAAATACGACTAAAGAGAGAGAATTACACTCCTAGCCTGCAGCTGCTGGCTAGTACAAAATATTATGTGTTCTCTGCAATGTAATTTTACATCCTGTCATACAATAATATTAATTACTACACACTATATTCTAAAGCTGAGTTCAGACTACGCTATAATATTGTGCTCTATAGTATAGCAAAGAATGACGCAATGCTATACTATATAGCATGGCGTTCACATTACACGATATTATCGCAAGCATTTAAAAGTATATAGCAAGCTTCATGGCGGCGCGTCGGCACAGGATCATGTCCAAACGTGTCGCTTGCGCGGGCTCGTGTCGCTAGCGGGACGGGCGGGGAGAGGGCGGCGCGATATAGCACAGCGCATTGAGCGCATCGCACCAATTTATAGCTTATAGCAAGCCAATAATATATCGCACAGTACAGTGTGAATGTGTCCATAACAATGTATGGTGCGCGATATTGTTGTGCTATAAGCTATATACTATATGCTATTATATTATAGCGTAGTCTGAACTCACCTTCTCTCTCTCACCTCACCTTAATTCACACTAATGATGTCACCAGACATGTTTGAACATGTGTAAAATTATTGTGAAACATTTTTGATGTGAAAATGACTGAAACAATAGTGAGAGCATTTAATTTTATGGTAATTGAGTCTGTGTTTTTTGATTTAGTGGAAATTCAATTCAATCAATCAAATTGTCGGCCTCTGTGGCATGCATCCTGGGTTCGATCCCAGGTCAAGATGGAAAATCTACTTATATTTCTTAAGTCTGTTAAATATGTTTACATGTCCTAATCCCCAGTATTAAAAAATACCGCTTATAACTGCTGGGTAAATGCCTCTCTTCTAGGGGAACTCTTATCCCGACCTTTATATTCCCCCCGCACGCACCAAGCGCTTTTCGTCGTCATTCTTGATGCGCACAGCAAAGCAATGGAACTCCCTACCTGCGTCTGTGTTCCTGAGCACATACAACCTGACTCTCTTCGAAACCAGAGTGAATAGGCTGCTTCTGGGTAAGCTCGCTACATCGTAGACCTCATCTCTGTCCTCGGGCAAGATTGTGGTCAAGAGCAAACCCATCTTGAATAAAAAAAAAACCCTTTTTATCCCAAAAGGGTGCAGCTAGCTAGTATAAATAGATACAAATAGTTGTAACTACATAACTGTTAAATAGATAAAATGCTTGTAGGGACACATGGTACGTCTCAAGTTTCATCCGACGCATTCCTAGAAACTCACAAATGACTAGAAACTCACAAATGAATTTGCAGGCCGTCGAAAGCCACTCATTGTCCGCGTCGCCGCTCGTCTCGCTATTTGAAGCAATTTTAGTGTGAAATTCAAATAGTGTTTACAAAAATAAGACCTTTTACTTGTGTACTTGTGAGCATTTTATCGGTGTACTTTGTGGATTTAAATAAACGACAAAGATTTTTCAGATTGGCCCAGGTCTTGGATGTTTACATATCTATATATGTCATAAAATATAGTATTGTTGAGTTAGTATCCCGTAACACAAGTCTCGAACTTACTTTGGGGCTAACTCAATCTGTGTGATTTGTCCGTATATATTTATTTTATTAACTAGCTGTCGCCCGCGGCTTCGCCCGCGTGAGTTTCGCTTAGATGAAAAATCTTTTTGTGTTCCAAACTGTTTCAGATGTTTCGGATTTTCGTTTTTTATACGTCTACAGAAAATGTTCATTAGATTAATCAAGTTTTGCTAAGGCGCCATTTCCATATATGTTTTAGTGTAGCTGGTCTCTTGAAGCTTTTCATCAGATGTTCCATATCTTCAATTTTTATACGTCAGCAGAAAATGCTCATCAGGTTGAACGACTTTTACTATGGCGCCATTTCCATATATGTTATAGTGTAGCTGGTCTCTTGCAGTTCTTAATCAGATGTTCCAGATCTTCAATTTTTATACGTCAGCAGAAAATGCTCATCAGGTTGAACGACTTTTACTATGGCGCCATTTCCATATATGTTATAGTGTAGCTGGTCTCTTGCAGTTCTTCATCAGATGTTCCAGATCTTCAATTTTTATACGTCAGCAGAAAATGCTCATCAGGTTGAACGACTTTTGTTAAGGCACCATTTCCATATTTTTTATAGTTTAGCTGTTCTGTTATGGTTCTTCATCAGGTGTTCCAGTTTTCAAAATCAATTATAGCCTATATGTTGCCCAGACTTTATAGCTATATAACAAAAAAAGTTTCATTCAAATCCGTCCAGTAGTTTTTGCGTGAAACGCGTACATACATACAGACAGACAGACAGACAGACAGACAGACAGACAGACAGACAAGAAATTCCAAAAAATGTTTTTTGCTTTCTATTATTCTATTTAAGTGTCCCTCTATCCATTTCAGTCAAAAATACAAAATGTACAGACAAAATATTTTTACTGTTTTATTATATGTATATAGATAAAACAAGTGTTTGTACTCCAGGATTTTATTTCTTACTTTCTCCATATTCACAGACGCATATAGACAATACACATTAAATAACTTACACGCATTAATTCCTAAATGCCCTTCCAGGATAGCGGAGATAATAGAAGCAGAGACGGAGAACTTCATGAAGAAAGATCCGGACCCGTTTGATGAGAGGCACCCGTCACGCACTGACCCTGAGTGCGCGCTCGGCCATGCGCTGAAAGTTATGTTCAAGAAAGACAATTTTATGACTAAGGTGAGAGTTTTTATTCTTATTATTAGGGTATGTATATGCAAATGTACCTATATCGCTGAGTTAAACATTTAGTAAATTTTCATATCTACATATCTACTCCCCGTTTTGTATATGTGTTTAAATACTACCCGTGCGGATAAAGAATGGGATTAGAAATGGCGGCGCAACTATTCACTTCTCACTCGCACACTATTTGCGTCTATACTCACACTAGTCTTTTCATCTAAAAAATTACTTATTTCATAATGTTAGTTTTCTACCAGAATGTTAATAGAATTCGTTCTAAATTAAACGATGTTTGTTTGAATATTTTGTCAAGTAGTTATGATATCATCTGTCTCACAGAAACTAATTTAAACAAAAGCGTGCTTGATGCAGTTTGATGTTTGATGCTCGCTATAATGTTTACAGACGAGATCGTTCTAATACTTCCTCAGATAAAAGTGAGGGTGGTGGTATTATTATTGCAATTAAAAAAAATATTAATGTTGTACGGCAGTTTTCGTGGGATAGTAATGTTGAAGATTTGTGGGTGTCTATACTGCCTCAGAATGTTGATGATAAAATAATTAACATATGCTTGTGCTATTTGCCACCTGACTTACCCCGCCATGCACAGCAATCTTTTTATGACAACCTTTGCAAAGTAATATTAAATTCTGGACATCACGAGGAATTCATATGTATTGGTGACTTTAACATACCTGAGCTGTCTTGGTCAAAGGCGGCGGACTCAGCTCACATGACGAACAGTTCATCTCAGAATTGGAAACCTATATTATTACTTGATACTATGGCGGCGTGTCATTTGAAGCAGTTTAATAATATTCCAAATGCAAAAAACAGATTCCTAGATCTTGTCTTATCTACTTCAGATATTGCTGTATACGGTGCTGATCCTCTGAGTCGTTTGGATAGTCATCATCCGGCTTTAATTATGGATGTTGATTGTAATGTTGGTATCTCCACAAAGTTTTTGAAACATAACTCCCGCAAAAGGTTCAATTTTCACAAATGTAGATATGATAAAATTAAAACTGAGCTTTCATTTGTCAATTGGCAATCTGTCTTATCATCTTCAGATATTGATATAGATATTGAAAATTTCTACAGTATCGTAAATTAAGTTATAAGTAAATATACACCATTATCTAAGATCAAGGATTCCTGTTTTCCTATTTGGTTCAGCCCCGCATTAAAACGTTGTCTTAAAATGAAGGCTAAATTTCATAAATTGTTTATAAAGTTTGGAAATCCCCGTGATTACGATGACTTCTCACATTACAGAACCTTAAGTAAGCAACTTATGAAATCTTGCCATCGTAATTTTATTGATTCAGTGGAAGGTTCAATACAAAGTGATGACTTAAAGGCATTTTGGAAATTCGTAAATAGCAAAAAAGGCGATAATTCAATCCCATCAACAATGACGTATAATGAAACATCCTCATCTGACCCCTCTGAAATATGTGAATTGTTTTCAGAATATTTCGGCTCCGTATTTGATGGCGACACATTAGCAAGTAACTTCAATTTTCCAGAGAAAACTTGTGATACCTTGAGCTCTGTGGATATCACCATGGAATTGGTTTTGAATAAACTCAAATCCCTTGACGTAAATAAGGGTCCTGGACCCGACAATATTCCGGCCATTTTTATTAAAACATGTGCTGATGAGCTATGTGTTCCTTTGCATATATTGTTTTGTAAGTCAATCGCGACTGGCAAATTCCCAACATTATGGAAAATTGCTCATATAATACCGATCTTTAAATCTGGTGACAAAACCTTGTGTCAGAATTACAGAGCAATCAGTATACTGTCATGTTTTGCCAAGATTCTTGAAAGCACTGTGTATGATGTCATGTATAGCTATATAAAGCCTTATTTGCACCCTCAGCAACATGGTTTTGTGTCCCATAAATCAACCACATCTAACTTGCTAGAATACAAAAATTACCTGTGTAATGCTTTCGCTAAAAGATTACAAGTGGATTCTATTTACACAGATTTTACGAAAGCATTTGATAAGGTAAATCATAGAATGTTATGTATTAAACTGGCGGGTTATGGGATACACGGTAACCTGTTGCGATGGATTCAGTCATACCTAAGTCGAAGAAGTCAGCTTGTTGCAGTTAGAGGTTATCTTTCCACACCTGCTACAGTCACATCCGGTGTACCACAAGGAAGTCATCTACGGCCACTACTATTCGTTATATTCATTAACGACTTAGTAGAAAAACTTTCTTGTCCAAGTCTTCTTTATGCAGATGACCTTAAAATTTTTACAACTGTTAACGATGTCTCTGATGCATATAAGCTGCAAAATGACCTACTTGTACTCTCCGACTGGTGTCGTCAGAATCAAATGTATCTTAATGTCGACAAATGCTTCATCATAACATTCACGAGAAAGACCAATGCAATAATCTTTGACTACTCATTGAACGGTGATATACTCAACCGTAAACACGTCGCAAAAGACCTTGGTGTTTTGTTTGACAGCAAACTTTCATTTCATGATCACTATGATTACCTGGTTGAGCGTTGTTCAGGGTTACTCGGTTTTGTATGCAGAATTACTAAAGACTTCAAAAAGATTAAAACATTTATACATTTATATTATTCACTTGTACGTAGTATTCTTGAGTATAACTCTGTGATTTGGTCCCCCTTTTACAATGTTCATAGCGATCGAATTGAAGGAATCCAAAGACGTTGCTTGAAAGTCCTCAGCTATCGATGCGGCATGGGTCGACGGTTGTCTTCCTACACGGAACGCTTAAAATATTTCCATGTAACTCCTCTGGGAATACGTCGTGATTTTGCCAGTTTGGTACTGCTGTACAAGATCATTCACCATCTCCTAGATTCTCCAAATCTTCTTTCTTTGCTTAACTTTAACACTCACTTTCGGACTCGTAATCGAAATTATAATGCATTTACTCTGCAGGTTTACACAAATAATACGTCATATTACAACCCAATGGTTAGAATGTGTCGCCAGTACAATGAATTCCTTGTATCGAACAGAGATATTGATATTTATCACTTTTCACTATATAAGTTCAGGCGGCAAATATTAATACATCTTACAACGCAATACTTTTGTGACAAATGAAATTAACTGTATTTTTTTTTTTGCTCTGAAATTTATAACCTACATTGTTAATATTATTTTCTATTTCACTTCACTACTCTTTTTTGTATATTTTTTTTTGTAAGCGTTTAGCCAATCATTTGAAAACTTGAAATATGTATCTCTAGTGTTTGTCAAATTATTATCTTTTTCATTCAAAGTGTTTAGGCATACATATTTTTGGATTACGATTTAGATCAGCTCCTTAATCTAGATTATAAGTGCTTCAAGGATTGTAATCTGTTTTGTATGCTATTAAATAAATAAATAAACTAGTGAGTACAGTCTGACAAAAAAAATAACGTTAAAAAACAAAGTCAGGAGAGGGCCCCGTCGTCAGTCCGGTTTCGCAATTCTGTGAGCTAGACGCGTTCTCTGAGTTGTGAACTTTAAAGTTGTTGTTAATCTTGTTATTTGTTGTTTAATTTGTTTGTTGAAAAAGTTTCAACGGTAAAAATAGTTAACCGTTTTTCAGTTATTTTACTAGTTACCTAATTCGTTAATGCGTTTTTACTTATTATGCTGACGGTACCGGCTCTATGAGCCGCCATTTTCAATCCCATTCCTTATCCGCACGGATAGTAATTTCCACGGAAATATGAATAAGAGTGGAAGTGTTACTTGATAAAATTAGTAAGTGAACCGTGGTCGCCAAACTCACACATTTAAGTTATAAATCATACACTACACTACAGATGAACAATGAGCTTTATTGGTCATTTTTATTTTATCAAAGTGTATTAAGTCAATGCGACTATATCGGACAAACAAGTACCTTAAGTCTTCGACATATGGCTTAATTTGTACTGTACAAGAACGTACATAAGACGTTTTAAAGTCCAACGTCGACTGAAGAAAAAATTCCGCCACTCGACAATAGATGGCGTTTCAAAACTTTTGAGCAACTATGACCCATAAATCAAAGAGAATAGGGTTTAAATTAGCGTCAAATGAAAGTATTCCTAGTGCTACTCGATTAGTGCAGTAGCGGATTGATTATTGCAACACAATATCGATATCGATAGATCAAATTTTCATACAAACTCAGAATAATAAAATAGATTTTCTTTCTTCTATATTGTTTCGCGGATTTATAGTGTTATTATTTTAATCAAAAATTAACGTAATATTTTGTTATAAAAAAAAAGTGTGTCGAAATCAAGAAATTATTTTCCTCGAAATGCTCGGAACATATAGTACTAAATTAGTTGTCATCCAAACAACTCTGCCAGTTGCATCTATCCATTTTTCTTTAAAATCAGGATCTTTGGGAAACCTTAAAATTAATATTTCATACAATGTAAACAAAATATATCGATAAAATCCAAAACATTACCTTACTAGGTACATCACTAATCGAGTAGCATAGACGTTTCGGGAAGAACAGAGGAGCACGCGTTAATGACAAAATCGACCTTATATAAATGACATTAAGGTAACTTTTAACAAATAATATTTTAAAGTTTTTATTATCATTATTGAACTTTTATTTTAAAGAAAACAAACGAAATATTACTCACCTGTGGTACGAAACACCTCCATTTTTAAGATTAATTTTGCTACTGTTATTTTTGCACTCTAAAATAGAACAAAATGGCATTTTGACGAGGGAATTTCGACGAGAATTCAATGTCACGAACAAACTACTCAGCGCGAAGTCAGAACACAACTAGAATGACGAGCCGTGTTTGTTAGCAATGCATTGCTTACTTGTGGCGACCGCGCCACGCCTACTTAACACTTCCACTCTTATTCATATTTCCGTGGTAATTTCCTTTTGTGAGCAGATACAGTTTTTAAAATTTTATTCTATTTGTAAAGATTTATAATTAGCATTTTCCTAGCTATATTATTGCTATTGTTTAATGTAAGCTGTAACTCTTCCGTAAATAAATAAATAACTAGTTATGGACGCCAACGCAAACACCAGTCAGGTTTTGACTGTACACAATCTAGTGTATGTATTAAGTTAATAAATCCCTCTGGCATGTTAGGCGACCAAGACTGTTTCATGAGTTTTTTCGGCATTTCTTCTCAGCAGTGGTCGTTCCGAAATGCTAGTAGTTTGTAGCTTTGAGACATAATATATTATGATTGAATAATTAGATATCGACGTGAAAAAGAGCCTTCTTTGAAGGCCAAGTTTCAATAAAAAAAATTGACTTTGACTTTGACTTAGGTGATCAGTCCTCGTATACTGGGACCATTTCACCCAGTTCCCCGAGATCCGTATAGAGTTTTGGAGTTACCTGGTGACTCACCTTGGTGGTGTGGTGAAAGTAAATCTACCTGTTACTTTAAAGAACTGTCCATTATTTCTTTCCTGGCTGCAGCATAAGTAGCTTTATATGTTACTAGCTTTCGCCCGCGGCTTCGCCCGCGTGAATTTCCCACGGGAACAGTGCTTTTTCCCGAGATGAAAGGTACCCTATGTCCTTCTCCGTACTTCTAACTATGTGTATGCGAAATTTCAGGAAGATTGGTTCAGTCGATAAAGCGTGAAGAGGTAACAAACAAACAAACTTACTTTTGCATTTATAATATTAGTTAAGATTGGATAAAGTTAACAGAATTTTGTAATTTCTACACTATCGCATTGGGTGTACTGATCAATATGTGTATGTAAGAATTAAATAAATAAATACTTATGAAGAAAATATAAATTTTGCAATAAATTTTGTAAATAGTTCCTACTAACATAGCATAAGTTTACTAACATTATGAGTCTTACTTGAATAAATATTATGTCATTTATTCATTCATAAATAAATAAAAAAATATAAATTCCAGCTGGTGAACGACTACGTCCGTGACACATACTACTCCAGACAGAATATCACCGGACGTGACGTACACAAGTTAAACGTGTGTGCGTGCCGACTCACGCTTGACCTCATGCCGGGACTCGAGATGAGCGTCGTATTCCAGGTAACTGAGAGAACGTAAAAATTTTTTGATCAAGATTTTCTGTTATTTACATGTGAATTAATTGATATCGTTTAGTTATGCAACAACGAACTACCGTAGGATTAAATATAGGATAAAAATCAGCCTGTGTAAAAGCACTGAATTAATATTAGTACTACGTACAGAAAGGAAACTCCCTGCCCCTCCCGCAATATGGCACCCCCCGCTCCTTCCGCACTTCTCCCCCGTTCTTGTGTAACTGTGGGACGTTCGACTATGAAAACGCACACATTGACGTGTTACTGACGTGTTCACGGATATACAGTTTCATTTGTAGTAGTAGTAGGCATATTTGACGCGCCGTTTCTATGAAGCGCCCGCCCTGTGGTAAAAGTGAAATGCATAATAGCCAAATACTTCAAATTTAATATTCAAGGAGTATATAACTATTAGCTGCGCCCCGGGGCTTCGCTCCCGTGGAAATTTTGGGATAAGAAGTACTCTATTTGCTATTCCCGGTATTTTTCTAGCCGTATATCAAAGGGCATGTTGCATAGCAGGCTATATCATGAGCAGTTCCCAAAAATCAGAATTAATATCAAAAACCGATTAAGACCATCATATATTTGTTTTTTCGTGATCTTGTTATGGTACAAAAATACATTTAATATCGCTTAATATCGTATAATGGCGATACTGACATGGCGCCCGTACGTATGTTCAGAAATTATGATACAGAAAATCAAATACAATGCTCGATAATTTCATTATATTTTAGAAAATTAATTAAAGTAAATGTTCCAAACACTTGTTACATGCAATATCACAAAAACATATGTGTATTTCACATAAATAGATGAATAATAAATAAAATAAACATTTATTTCCCGCGGGCACGTATTGCAGTAAGTACATTTTTGAACGTACCGGAAATCGGAACTGTCAAATGAATCGCGTCAACGTCAAATCATAATGGGTGTCGACCATTTTGGCGGAACTCACCTAACCTTCATTACGATTTTGTTAACTAAATGTACCATAGAAAGGCTACGAATTTATCGGATTTACTTATAAGGCATTGATACTGACCCAAAAGTGAAAAGTTCAGATAGGTGCTCATGATATAGCCGGCTCCTCATACATTTGTGCAACAACCCCTTTCATCGAAATCAGTTCAGAAGATTTTGCGTGATTGAGTAACAAACATTCTTAACGTACATCCAAACTTTCGCATTTATAATATTAGTAGTATAGTAGGATATAATTATGTAATTAGTTATTGACTTGAGAAAATACCTGTGACGGCCAAATTTTAATGAAGTGTTTTTGATTTCGCTGATTCATTTAAACTTTATTGTACACAAATACAAAAGTACAGTACAAAAGGTGGACTTAATGCTAAAAGCATTGTCTGACAGTCATACCTTAGGGTTGGGCAGAGAGTTCATGTGATGATGATGATGGTTCTTCATCAGGACAACGAGGCCCTAATCCAGCGGCTGGTGAACTGGGCCACGAAGTCCCCCGAGCCGCTGCAGTGCTACGCCACGGGGCTGCTGGCGGCCGCCATGGAGGTGCAGGAGATTGCGACTAACTTCAGGTACTCATTTAGGTTTCAATGGACAACTTTGCAAAACATGCCTTTATGTCAACTTCCCACTAGGGCAACCCATTAGAGCAACATCCCAAAATGACAACTTCCCATTCGAGCAACATTCTAAAATGACAACTTCCCATTCGAGCAACATTCTAAAATGACAACTTCCCATTAGAGCTTCATCCCCAAATGACAACTTCCCATTAGAGCAACAATCTAAAATGACAACTTCCCATTAGAGTATCATCCCGAAATGACAACTATTCATTCGAGCAACATAAAAAATGACAACTTCCCATTAGAGCATCATCCCGAAATGACAACTATTCATTCGAGCAACATATAAAATGACAACTTCCCATTAGAGCATCATCCCGAAATGACAACTTCCCATTCGAGCAACAATCTAAAATGACAACTTCCATTAGAGCAACATCCTAAAATGACAACTTCCATTAAAAAAAAATCCGTTTATTTCAGTTTACAATACAATGACCTATAAAAATACATTAATTGAATACAGTCGCTCGAGATAAAATTAGAGCAACATCCCAAAATGACAACTTCCCATTAGAGCAACATCCCAAAATGGCAACTTCCCATTAGAGCAACATCCTAAAATGACAACTTCCCATTAGAGAAACATCCCAAAATGACAACTTCCCGTTAGAACAACATCCCAAAAGCAGCATCCCAAAATAACAACTTCCCATTAGAGCAGCATCCCAAAATAACAACTTCCCATTAGAGCAACATCCCAAAATAACTTCCCATTAGAGCAGCATCCCAAAATAACTACTTCCCATGAGAGCAACATCCCAAAATAACAACTTCCCATTAGAGCAACATCCCGAAATGACAACTTCCCATTAGAGCAGCACCCCAAAATGAAAACTTCCCATTAGAGCAACATCCCAAAATAACTTCCCATTAGAGCAGCATCCCAAAATAACAACTTCCCATTAGAGCAACATCCCAAAATAACTTCCCATTAGAGCAGCATCCCAAAATAACAACTTCCCATGAGAGCAACATCCCAAAATAACAACTTCCCATTAGAGCAACATCCCGAAATGACAACTTCCCATTAGAGCAGCACCCCAAAATGAAAACTTCCCATTCGAGCAACATCCCAAAACGGCAATTTTTTTTTGCCACAGACCAGTAACAGTTTAATTATATGTAAGTACTTACTGATCGATTAAAGTATTGATGATGATGATATTTAATTCAATCAATCAATATATTAATTTAATTGCAATTTTGTTTCAGAGATTTAAACGCAATGCTGGTTCCACTAATGCTAAGGAGGCTACACGGACTTAGAAATAAGGGACAAGATGAAAAGGTACATAATTGTAAACATTTGTGCTATACTAGCCGCGCCCCGGAGGTTCGATCCGGTGGCAATGTCGGAATCAAAGTACCATATGTGGTATTCCCGGTGTTTTTCTACCCGTGTACCAAACAGTATAACAGTATACATAAGTACATACAACAAAAATAGAAATACAATACATATACTCCTCAATACAATACAATACATATTGACGACCTCCGTGGCCTAACGGTTATCACGCCAGACTGCCACACCGGAGGTCCCGGGTTCGATCCCCGGTCAGGTCAAGATGGAAAATGATCTTTTTCAGATTGGCCTCGGTCTTGGATGTTTATCTATATATGTATTTGTCATAAAATATAGTGTCGTTGAGTTAGTATCCCATAACACAAGTCCCGAACTTACTTTGGGCACAGAATTAATATTAGTACTACGTACAGAAAGGAAACTCCCTGCCCCTCCCGCAATATGGCACCCCCCCGCTCCTTCCGCACTTCTCCCCCGTTCTTGTGTAACTGTGGGACGTTCGACTATGAAAACGCACACATTGACGTGTTACTGACGTGTTCACGGATATACAGTTTCATTTGTAGTAGTAGTAGGCATATTTGACGCGCCGTTTCTATGAAGCGCCCGCCCTGTGCTTTGGGGCTAACTCAATATGTGTGATTTGTCCGTATATATTTATTTATTTATTATTATACATAAATACATACACACTCAAATGTCTAAAGAATCTTTATATAAACTTTTGAGTTGAGATTTGAAGGAGGACAGCGAAGTAGCCATCTTTATGTTAAGGCCATACCCAAGGCTAATCAGAGGGGGTGAGGGGCGGTACGTAAGCACCGCCTTAAAGCAGACACAATAAGGTTACTTTTCGAATTTTGTATAATTTATGTTTTTGCTAGCGAGTTTTCGTTAGGGTCTTAGGGTAATTATTTTAGAGGTATTCTGTTAATTTTGATAAAACACTAAACATATTTTGAAAAATAAGCCGGTATCGTTGTAAATAAATGTATTCTTTATTTGATTCTTTAAAAAAAATCTATTGTTATCGCTTAAATTACGGTGATTTTCGACGATAACGGAAAAAAAAAACAGGATTATGTTTATTTTTATCTTGTTTAATTAATTTTATTTGTAATTTGAATCGGTATAATTCTAGTTTAGTATTTTTCTCTTTACAGCATATTTTTCCTGCTTCAGTACTTATAACCTACTAGCTTTTGCCCGCGGCTTCGCCCGCGTGAATTTCTCTTCCCACGGGATTAGTGCTTTTTCCCGGGATGAAAGGTACCCTATGTCCTTCTCCGTACTTCTAACTATGTGTATGCAAAATTTCAGGAAGATTGGTTCAGTACATGAAGCGTGAAGAGGTAACAAACAAACAAACTCACTTTCGCTTTTATAATATTAGTTAGGATGATTCACACTTGACGTTTAAAGACAGTACGTTTTCGGAAAATCCTGATTGGGTATAGCCTTAAGAGGAAGCTTGTTCCAAAGCTTTGCAGCAAAAGAGCATAGATCCGCGAGGTGTACTCAGGAATATGCAATTTATTCATTATTGCGCGAACGCAAGAACGAAGTTCTTTTGCGGATTGGGACGCTATGACTATGAAAACGCACACATTGACGTGTTACTGACGTGTTCACGGATGTACAGCTTCATTTGTAGTAGTAGGTATATTTGACGCCCCGTTTCTATGAAGCGCCCGCCCTGTTAGATCTAGTTGTATTGTTGATCGGAGATAATATGCATTCGAATATAATTTTTGTTAACAAATAAATTAATACAAATGTACTATCATATTGCAGGTAAATCAGAGTACAGTGACGCCGCCGAGCCAAACGCGACATTTTGCGCGTTTCGACAAACGCAGAAGGACCAATGACCCCACACCTGACAAGAAAGGTACCTTTTCATGTATTTGCTAGTAGTTTGTAGCTTGCTGTACATATCCATACTAATATTATAAATGCGAAAGTTTGGATGTGAGTTTGTGAGTTTGTGAATTTGTGAGTTTGTGAGTTTGTGAGGATGTTTGTTACTCAATCACGCAAAATCTACTGGACGGATTTCGATGAAATTTGGTACAGAGGTAGATAATGACCTGGAATAGCACATAGGCTACTTTTTATCCCGAAAAAATGGTTCCCGTGGGCATGGGATACCAATTATAGTAACACAACATTTGACAAAATAGACGTCATGTCAAAATGACGTTACGTCAAAGTGACGTTATGTCAAAGTGACGATACGTCAAAGTGACGTTACGACAGCCTCCCCACTACTACCATATAAAATGGGCCGTTGCACCGGGCGGCCGGCAGTATGCCCGGATACGTCGAGGTGTGCGGACCGCTGCTGGGTGTACGGACTAATGGCACTCTGCTCAAACTTCTATATATTGTGTGTGTCTATTATATGTGTGTGTGAAGTAACATCAGTGAGTTTGTTGTGATGTACGTTGCGGGCGAGGCGAGCAACATAGCCGTATGAGGTACACTACATTTTTTTCCATTACATCTAATTTGTCATTAGATGGCGCTTTAATTAAATATTTGCCTTTAGTTCTCACGGCCTGCCACGAGATGGCACTTTACCGCGGACAAGTTCTTTCAATATTTTTCGCGAAGAATGTTCTTTCGAGTAAAATTTTTATAAATGTTTATGTATTATGTATACCATATAGTGCAGCGAAAACAGAAGCGCCACAGAATAGTAAGTAGTACTAACGTACATATCGGTCACTCACCGCCCGGCACTCATTTCAAATACCGCACCACACCCCGCCCAGCACTTCGCTGTAGACATCACTGACACGGTTTAGGCGCGATTGGTCCAAAGTTCCAAAAAATGTCCAATTCGCGGTTGGTAAAATTCGCGGTTGGTTCAATTCCCAGTTGGTCCAATTTTTGATTGTTAAATTGGTACTGATACTGTTGGTCTTTCTGCTGACGTTATAAAAATTGAAGATCTGGTGAGATTTTTCATCTAAGCGAAACTCACGCGGGCGAAGCCGCGGGCGACAGCTAGTACTGTATAAACTGTCTAAATGGGCCTTAAGTGGTCCCCTACACTCTAAGGAATCTACATGCTTTTCAGCTTCCTAAGCTTATATTAATATAAATTAATAGTAAAAAAAACTTTTATTGTTACTCTCAACCAAGCCTTTCATTTGATACCCATATTGTGTAGAAATGCATTACAAATAACTATTCCGCCATCTTGTATGGTCCGCCATATTGGATTTAGAATGACGTCACATACCATATCATGCATTGTCATCCAAACTAAACGTGTGTACAAAATTTCAGCTCAATCGGTTGAAAATATCAACTTCAAAATTGAGTTCTAAAATTCCACCAGAACGAACATACATAAAATCCATTTATTCTTACCAGTCCTATCATGTAAACAATCTTCACAGTACTTTTTGTTGAATTTTGTTGAAAATAAATCAAATATTAGTTGAAACCTATAAACATTCTAAAGTAAAACATTTATTAACCACGAAAGTAATTTCCTAAAAAGTCTATTTTAATTTATATTGTTGTAAAATCATAAAAAGACATGGTAAGATTGCTTACATGATAGGACTGGTAAGAATAAATGGAGTTTACTTACATACATTGCAAGTTAAATAAAAGCTTTTAATATTACGAATATTTTTTAAGAATAAATGGATTTTACTTACATACATTGCAAGTTAAATAAAAGCTTTTAATATTACGTATATTTTTTCAATGATTCAGTACCGATTCGGTTTTGGTTGCGTAGAATGGAACATTGACGATGACAAATATTTTTTTTTTTGTATTCAGATCGCGAGAAAGACGAAGGGGAGGGGGCGACATGGAAATTGACGAGCTTCCCCCGCCTCAGACCCCGAGACGCCAGTGAAAAACTATAACTGTAAGTATACTAATAAAGTGATTGATTGATCTGTGTATCCAGTAGCGGATTTAGGGGGGGGGGGGCACGGGGGCACGTGCCCCCCACCAGACTGCTTTTTTCTGTACCTACTGTGGAGGGAAATTCCATGACAGTGCGTATCAAATTAAGAAATAACGGAAACGTGCCCCCCCCAGACTGTGTTTTGGTTACCTAATGTGGAGAATAAATTCCATATAATAGTGCATATTAAATAAAGAAAAAAATAACAGATTTTTTCTGCTCATCTGGTTTATTTCTTGATTTTTTGCAAATCTGGTCCTTCTGCAGTGGCGTAGTGAGAGCAATAGGAGTAAGAGTCTTTAAGATTCGTTTCAAGGCGGGCGGCAACAGCATCAGGACGGATGTCGATTTGTTGTACAACATGCATAGTCCGCCACGGTCCTTGTGCCCCCCCAGAAAAAAATTCTGGATCCGCCGTTGTGTGTATCTGTGAAGCGGTGGTGGCCGAGTGGTATGTCTCAAATTCTCAATGTATATTCGTCCACATATACAGTCATTTATTTGTAAGACATATGTTGTAAAGTGACGTCTTTGGAGAAAATGCAGCAGTGGAGTTTGTTGCGCCGCCTCTTCTCCACTTGCGCTTTAGAGGCGGTGGTAACCTTGGCATTAAGTCATTTTATGACGTCAACTAACTAAAAAACAAGAATGTGACGATTTATAAGTGCTATTTTTAAGCCAATATGAATAAAAATAATTGACTTTGACTTTGGTAGGGCGCCCGCCTGTGGATGCAAAATCCCAGGTTCGAATCCTGCCCGGGCCACATGAGTTTGTATACCAATCTGACTCATGTTAGTTTTCATCGACCACCACTTGCTTCCGGTGAAGGAAAACATCGTGAGGAAACCTGCACTCTGGTTGATGATTATCAGCTAGTGTGTGAAACGGAGAAGGCAATGGCAAACCACTCCATTAACATTGCCAAGAGAGTCGTTGTGTATTTCATTCCATATAATGACCACGACCCTCAGTCATGAGGAAATATGACTAAAGAGAGATAGAGAGAGAGATATCTGTGTAGTGAAAAATTGAATATTATGAATAACATAGTGCAATAAGTGCGAAAAAAGACACAACAACAAAGTGACTTCTCCTTAATAGAGGCAAGAAAAGTGCCGATGGACACATTCTTATTCAATTTATTTATAAAACTAGCTTAAAGTAAAATTACTTATTAGCTTGTAACTGGCTCTCTCTCAGCCGAAAGACGTCCACTGCTGGACAAAGGCCTCCCCCAAGGATTTCTTTTGATACCCCACACGGCATGTTTAAAAAGAAAAAAAAAATGTATGTCGGACTTCTAGACGTCACAGCTACTACCCCCACCACTTTGGTGCTTGTCATCTTATATATTTGTGTTCAGCACATTTTTCTGAATGCACCGATACCAAATTTACATAGATCCACGATGACTTGAACGAAAAGTAACCTCACACCCTATTTGGCCAACCTACTAACTAGTTTTCGTATGATTTGGTAGTCGAACGTTTTTTACGTCAAAATCTTGAATGACATAGACAACCGGATACGGATATAGATGAAGTCTATTAGAATTTTCATTTTTGCGTTCCGTTCAACGCTTACGTTTTCTTTGATTGAAAATTTACGAACATTTTTTTTACGATTCGTTACCGATTCGGTTTTCGTTGCGTAGAATGGAGCAGAAATTGTTTCTCGCATTTTCATATCACTGGCAACATTGCTAGACGTGGAAATCGCTAGTCTCTGCCTCACCCCCACGGGAAAAGGCGTAATAATATGTATGTACTAGCTTTTTCCCGCGGCTTCGCCCGCGTGAATTTCCCACGGGAACAGTGCTTTTTCCCGGGATAAAAAGTAGCCTATGTGCTATTCCAGGTCATTATCTACCTCTGTACCAAATTTCATCGAAATCGGTCCAGTAGATTTTGCGTGATTGAGTAACAAACATCCTCACAAACTCACAAACTCACAAATTCACAAACTCACAAACTCACATCCAAACTTTCGCATTTATAATATTAGTATAGATGTGTAAAAAATGAAATAAAATCATGTATAATGACGTCATCAGGCGTGGAGTCCCCCCCCGGATTAATGTCCCCCCCGACGCGGCGTCCCCGAGCCGCGCCCCCCCCTCACGAGACCGAGTCCAACTCCAGCTGGGCTGAGATGGAGACATATGTTATTGGTAAGTGTTATATATGTATTTTTTGTAGCGACTGTATTTATAACATAGGGCGGCAAACAAGCAAGCGGGTCACCTGATGGTAAGCGACTGTATGTAGGGGGGGGTATTTGACGTCTGTAATGACGTCATCCGGCGTGGAGTCCCCCCCCCCCCCCCCCACGAGACCAAGTTCAACTCCAGCTGGGCTGAGATGGAGACATATGTTATTGGTAAGTATTGTATTTTTTAGGGTTCCGTACCTCAAAAGGCAAAAACGGAACCCTTATAAGATCAGTTTGTTGTCCGTCTGTCAAACTTTTTTTTTCTCAGGAACGCTTAAAGGTATCAAGTTGAAGTTAATATCGAATACTCAGATCCACGGTTTCTTTCAAAAAAAAATAATCAAAATTATACGTCAACGCGATCAGGAGATATTACCGTAAATGTTGCGAATTTTTGCGATTTCAGACAGCAATCAAAATCTATGGGGTACTTCCCGTTGACCTAAAATAATGAAATTTGTCAAAAAGCAAGGTCTAACACACTTGTACAGGAATAAATCTGAAAGTTGTAAATATGTTGTTGGAAGTCTAAAAAAAGTGTTACAAACTAATTTTGCACTCGATGCATGAATCCCATCGAACTGCAAAGTTAAGTTTGTTTTTGAAATGCTTACCCACGGCACAGAATTAATATTAGTACTACGTACAGAAAGGAAACTCCCTGCCCCTCCCGCAATATGGCACCCCCCCGCTCCTTCCGCACTTCTCCCCCGTTCTTGTGTAACTGTGGGACGTTCGACTATGAAAACGCACACATTGACGTGTTACTGACGTGTTCACGGATATACAGTTTCATTTGTAGTAGTAGTAGGCATATTTGACGCGCCGTTTCTATGAAGCGCCCACCCTGTGTCCACGGTGCACTTGGCCGGTTTTTTTTAATCAGATAAATTTTGCCACCTGTATATATAGTATTTTTGTACAATAATATATTCCAATCCTGTGCAGGTAATATTCAAATTCATCCGCCTACGGACGCCACGAAACAGATGCTTATACTGAGGTACCTGACGCCCATGGGAGAGTACCAAGAGGTAAGTACATACATGGACTGTCTTATTTTGATCATTTAACTTGTGCCCGCGACTTCGTTCATATTCATTTATTCACTTTATTGTACATTCACATTGAAATAAATGTCTGATATTTCTAAATACAAATTTACCTTTACAGGCATTTTGAATGGTAAAAATGGCTTAGCTCTAAATAAAATCTAAAACAATTTAAATGTCTAAAACAATTTTACATTAATTAATTACAATTACCATGATCGGAAGAACGTTCACGCTAGCGAGATCTACTTTCAGACTCAGATATAGCTATTTCTAGCAGTAAAACTGAGCGCAATTAAGTACATTTAAAGCTCGATGCTATTACCAAATATTTAAGTACTTAAAAACTTAAAATCAACAAAAACCTTAAACAGTCATGATGGCTAGGAAAGTGGTATTGGAATCAATCGCACTTCTGAATTTAGCTGATAATATTAAAACTTATTGGAAAAACCAAAAACATTAGGAATATATTACAAAAATATAGCGTGAACGTCCATCTGAACAAGATTCATTAACAATGCACACTAAATGCATCCAATAATGCGCGATTGACATAGCGGCAATCCATTTGCCGCCAAAATCAACGTCACTGTTGATGTCCATGAGGAGCTGTCCATAGAAGTCGTAGTCATTTCTTTTTTTTTTCTCTGTGCATAGAGGTTCATCAGCTAATTACAGATAGACAAAATAAAACTGTATTAACTCAAATGCTCTAAATTATCAGCGACAACCCCATTCCTTTTTTTATTTCATGCCTATATTTTTAATGAAGTTCAAAGAGATTTATTTATTAAAAAACTAGCTTTTGCCCGCGGCTTCGCCCGCGTAAATTTCCCACGGGAGCAGTGCTTTTTCCCGGGATAAAAAGTAGCCTATGTGCTATTCCAGGTCATTATCTACCTCTGTACCAAATTTCATCGAAATCCGTCCAGTAGATTTTGCGTGATTGAGTAACAAACATCCTCACAAACTCACATCCAAACTTTCGCATTTATAATATTAGTATGGATATAGACGTGGCTTGGACATAATATAGATTTCTTATTATCAGTTATCAATACATAAAATAATAAAATTGCGTGAAATTTGTGCACTCTAACCCTGTATAACCTTTTTTTTCAGTTCCTCTCGCACGTGTTCGAACAAAACGCCCTGGGCTTGATTCTAGGCTACCTCAACGTCCGAGAGTCTAAAGACTCGAGGCTCGCGTTTGAGGCACTCAAGTACCTAGCGGCGTTGCTGTGTCATAAGAAGTTCTCTATAGACTTCATCAATATGGGCGGCTTGCAGGTGAGGTCTAAATTGATAGATAGACAGATAAAAATCTTTATTTGTAGCTACAGTACACATACAAACAGTAACACTAATATTTAATTAAAAGGACGCGGCCCATAACCGCTTTTACAGCGCGGTAATGGGCCCACGGAAAAGCACCTATCTTGTGGTTTTTACATAAACTTACCGTAGTTGCTCTGCCACAATTCTGCTTATTAAAGACACGGAATCACGTCTTTATCCCTTACGGTGTAGACAGAGCCAAGTATCGTGAGACTCTAAGGCCACGCTTAGCTGGATATTTATTGTATAGACAGATAAAAATCTTTATTTGTAGCCCCAGTACACACATGTACAAACAATAAAAACAGTAAAATAATATTTAATTGCTACGACGCGACCCATAACCACTTTTACAGAAAAATTTTAATATGCGGTAATGGGCCCGTGGAAAAGTATATTGATGGTTTTTAATTTAAGTATTTGCCCTCTAAATGAGAGGCATTTATTTACAATATTTGATCATTAAATAAATATAGTAAAAATATATAAATCACACTTATATTATAAAGAAGAAGTGTTTCTAAGTTTGTTTGTATGAGGTAAACTACGGAACTACTGAACCTATTTAAAAAAGATCTTTCACCAATGGATAGCTACATTATACCAGAGTGACTACAATTTATGTAAGTACCTCCCGAGCGAAGCCGGGGCGGGGCGATAGTTATAATCTATATATATATATATATATAACTCAAAGGTGACTGACTGACTGATTGACTGACTGACATAGTGATCTATCAACGCACAGCCCAAACCACTGGACGGATCGGGCTGAAAGGACTATGGGCGGAATCGTCCCCATCCACCAACAGAAATGAAACATAGGCCAATCGACATATCTTGGCAAATGCATGGTTTTCATGGTATCGAATGTTTTACAAATATTAATCCCATACATTTTTTATATGGAGCTCAAATATTTTTACAAAATGTTGTTTTTTTTTTTAATTAACCCCACTGATTTATAAAAGAAATAGGATTTTAATGAAATAGTAGATACTTTAGAAACACTTTGGCATCAGTTTCATTTGTGTTAGTAGATCCTATACATTTTTATATGGAGCCCAATTATTTTTACAAAACTTTTTTGTTTAAATTAATCCCACTGATTTATAAAAAAAAAAGTATTTTAATAAAATAATAGCCATTTTAGGAACACTTTGGCATCAGTCACATTTGTGTTGGTGGGTGGGGACGGAGCCCATACATTGATGCCCTATGTCCTTTGGCATGCAGGTATATATTATGACGTAGGCATCCGCTAAGAAAGGATTAACGCGAGCGAAGCCGCGGGCGCCAGCTAGTTGTAGACATAAAATTTGTAATATTTTTCCCCAGAAATTCCTAGAAGTGCCCCGGCCTTCGGTGGCGGCCACCGGTGTCTCCATCTGCCTGTACTACCTGGCGTACTGCGAGGACGCCATGGAGCGCGTGTGCCTGCTGCCCCGACGCACGCTCGCCGATCTAGTCAAGTAACTCATTAGCCTGTCCTACCTGTAGTACCTCATCTGCCTGTACTACCTGGCGTACTGCGAGGACGCCATGGAGCGCGTGTGCCTGCTGCCCCGACGCACGCTCGCCGATCTAGTCAAGTAACTCATTAGCCTGTCCTACCTGTAGTACCTCATCTGCCTGTACTACCTGGCGTACTGCGAGGACGCCATGGAGCGCGTGTGCCTGCTGCCCCGACGCACGCTCGCCGATCTAGTCAAGTAACTCATTAGCCTGTCCTACCTGTAGTACCTCATCTGCCTGTACTACCTGGCGTACTGCGAGGACGCCATGGAGCGCGTGTGCCTGCTGCCCCGACGCACGCTCGCCGATCTAGTCAAGTAACTCATTAGCCTGTCCTACCTGTAGTACCTCATATGCCAGTACTACCTGGCGTACTGCGAGGACGCCATGGAGCGCGTGTGCCTGCTGCCCCGACGCACGCTCGCCGATCTAGTCAAGTAACTCATTAGCCTGTCCTACCTGTAGTACCTCATCTGCCTGTACTACCTGGCGTACTGCGAGGACGCCATGGAGCGCGTGTGCCTGCTGCCCCGACGCACGCTCGCCGATCTAGTCAAGTAACTCATTAGCCTGTCCTACCTGTAGTACCTCATCTGCCTGTACTACCTGGCGTACTGCGAGGACGCCATGGAGCGCGTGTGCCTGCTGCCCCGACGCACGCTCGCCGATCTAGTCAAGTAACTCATTAGCCTGTCCTACCTGTAGTACCTCATCTGCCTGTACTACCTGGCGTACTGCGAGGACGCCATGGAGCGCGTGTGCCTGCTGCCCCGACGCACGCTCGCCGATCTAGTCAAGTAACTCATTAGCCTGTCCTACCTGTAGTACCTCATCTGCCTGTACTACCTGGCGTACTGCGAGGACGCCATGGAGCGCGTGTGCCTGCTGCCCCGACGCACGCTCGCCGATCTAGTCAAGTAACTCATTAGCCTGTCCTACCTGTAGTACCTCATCTGCCTGTACTACCTGGCGTACTGCGAGGACGCCATGGAGCGCGTGTGCCTGCTGCCCCGACGCACGCTCGCCGATCTAGTCAAGTAACTCATTAGCCTGTCCTACCTGTAGTACCTCATCTGCCTGTACTACCTGGCGTACTGCGAGGACG
This sequence comes from Ephestia elutella, assembly GCA_018467065.1. Taxonomy (NCBI): domain Eukaryota; kingdom Metazoa; phylum Arthropoda; class Insecta; order Lepidoptera; family Pyralidae; genus Ephestia; species Ephestia elutella. Next base: position 3,658,569 of record CM031587.1, on the reverse strand, counting down.
CCATGGAGCGCGTGTGCCTGCTGCCCCGACGCACGCTCGCCGATCTAGTCAAGTAACTCATTAGCCTGTCCTACCTGTAGTACCTCATCTGCCTGTACTACCTGGCGTACTGCGAGGACGCCATGGAGCGCGTGTGCCTGCTGCCCCGACGCACGCTCGCCGATCTAGTCAAGTAACTCATTAGCCTGTCCTACCTGTAGTACCTCATCTGCCTGTACTACCTGGCGTACTGCGAGGACGCCATGGAGCGCGTGTGCCTGCTGCCCCGACGCACGCTCGCCGATCTAGTCAAGTAACTCATTAGCCTGTCCTACCTGTAGTACCTCATCTGCCTGTACTACCTGGCGTACTGCGAGGACGCCATGGAGCGCGTGTGCCTGCTGCCCCGACGCACGCTCGCCGATCTAGTCAAGTAACTCATTAGCCTGTCCTACCTGTAGTACCTCATCTGCCTGTACTACCTGGCGTACTGCGAGGACGCCATGGAGCGCGTGTGCCTGCTGCCCCGACGCACGCTCGCCGATCTAGTCAAGTAACTCATTAGCCTGTCCTACCTGTAGTACCTCATCTGCCTGTACTACCTGGCGTACTGCGAGGACGCCATGGAGCGCGTGTGCCTGCTGCCCCGACGCACGCTCGCCGATCTAGTCAAGTAACTCATTAGCCTGTCCTACCTGTAGTACCTCATCTGCCTGTACTACCTGGCGTACTGCGAGGACGCCATGGAGCGCGTGTGCCTGCTGCCCCGACGCACGCTCGCCGATCTAGTCAAGTAACTCATTAGCCTGTCCTACCTGTAGTACCTCATCTGCCTGTACTACCTGGCGTACTGCGAGGACGCCATGGAGCGCGTGTGCCTGCTGCCCCGACGCACGCTCGCCGATCTAGTCAAGTAACTCATTAGCCTGTCCTACCTGTAGTACCTCATCTGCCTGTACTACCTGGCGTACTGCGAGGACGCCATGGAGCGCGTGTGCCTGCTGCCCCGACGCACGCTCGCCGATCTAGTCAAGTAACTCATTAGCCTGTCCTACCTGTAGTACCTCATCTGCCTGTACTACCTGGCGTACTGCGAGGACGCCATGGAGCGCGTGTGCCTGCTGCCCCGACGCACGCTCGCCGATCTAGTCAAGTAACTCATTAGCCTGTCCTACCTGTAGTACCTCATCTGCCTGTACTACCTGGCGTACTGCGAGGACGCCATGGAGCGCGTGTGCCTGCTGCCCCGACGCACGCTCGCCGATCTAGTCAAGTAACTCATTAGCCTGTCCTACCTGTAGTACCTCATCTGCCTGTACTACCTGGCGTACTGCGAGGACGCCATGGAGCGCGTGTGCCTGCTGCCCCGACGCACGCTCGCCGATCTAGTCAAGTAACTCATTAGCCTGTCCTACCTGTAGTACCTCATCTGCCTGTACTACCTGGCGTACTGCGAGGACGCCATGGAGCGCGTGTGCCTGCTGCCCCGACGCACGCTCGCCGATCTAGTCAAGTAACTCATTAGCCTGTCCTACCTGTAGTACCTCATCTGCCTGTACTACCTGGCGTACTGCGAGGACGCCATGGAGCGCGTGTGCCTGCTGCCCCGACGCACGCTCGCCGATCTAGTCAAGTAACTCATTAGCCTGTCCTACCTGTAGTACCTCATCTGCCTGTACTACCTGGCGTACTGCGAGGACGCCATGGAGCGCGTGTGCCTGCTGCCCCGACGCACGCTCGCCGATCTAGTCAAGTAACTCATTAGCCTGTCCTACCTGTAGTACCTCATCTGCCTGTACTACCTGGCGTACTGCGAGGACGCCATGGAGCGCGTGTGCCTGCTGCCCCGACGCACGCTCGCCGATCTAGTCAAGTAACTCATTAGCCTGTCCTACCTGTAGTACCTCATCTGCCTGTACTACCTGGCGTACTGCGAGGACGCCATGGAGCGCGTGTGCCTGCTGCCCCGACGCACGCTCGCCGATCTAGTCAAGTAACTCATTAGCCTGTCCTACCTGTAGTACCTCATCTGCCTGTACTACCTGGCGTACTGCGAGGACGCCATGGAGCGCGTGTGCCTGCTGCCCCGACGCACGCTCGCCGATCTAGTCAAGTAACTCATTAGCCTGTCCTACCTGTAGTACCTCATCTGCCTGTACTACCTGGCGTACTGCGAGGACGCCATGGAGCGCGTGTGCCTGCTGCCCCGACGCACGCTCGCCGATCTAGTCAAGTAACTCATTAGCCTGTCCTACCTGTAGTACCTCATCTGCCTGTACTACCTGGCGTACTGCGAGGACGCCATGGAGCGCGTGTGCCTGCTGCCCCGACGCACGCTCGCCGATCTAGTCAAGTAACTCATTAGCCTGTCCTACCTGTAGTACCTCATCTGCCTGTACTACCTGGCGTACTGCGAGGACGCCATGGAGCGCGTGTGCCTGCTGCCCCGACGCACGCTCGCCGATCTAGTCAAGTAACTCATTAGCCTGTCCTACCTGTAGTACCTCATCTGCCTGTACTACCTGGCGTACTGCGAGGACGCCATGGAGCGCGTGTGCCTGCTGCCCCGACGCACGCTCGCCGATCTAGTCAAGTAACTCATTAGCCTGTCCTACCTGTAGTACCTCATCTGCCTGTACTACCTGGCGTACTGCGAGGACGCCATGGAGCGCGTGTGCCTGCTGCCCCGACGCACGCTCGCCGATCTAGTCAAGTAACTCATTAGCCTGTCCTACCTGTAGTACCTCATCTGCCTGTACTACCTGGCGTACTGCGAGGACGCCATGGAGCGCGTGTGCCTGCTGCCCCGACGCACGCTCGCCGATCTAGTCAAGTAACTCATTAGCCTGTCCTACCTGTAGTACCTCATCTGCCTGTACTACCTGGCGTACTGCGAGGACGCCATGGAGCGCGTGTGCCTGCTGCCCCGACGCACGCTCGCCGATCTAGTCAAGTAACTCATTAGCCTGTCCTACCTGTAGTACCTCATCTGCCTGTACTACCTGGCGTACTGCGAGGACGCCATGGAGCGCGTGTGCCTGCTGCCCCGACGCACGCTCGCCGATCTAGTCAAGTAACTCATTAGCCTGTCCTACCTGTAGTACCTCATCTGCCTGTACTACCTGGCGTACTGCGAGGACGCCATGGAGCGCGTGTGCCTGCTGCCCCGACGCACGCTCGCCGATCTAGTCAAGTAACTCATTAGCCTGTCCTACCTGTAGTACCTCATCTGCCTGTACTACCTGGCGTACTGCGAGGACGCCATGGAGCGCGTGTGCCTGCTGCCCCGACGCACGCTCGCCGATCTAGTCAAGTAACTCATTAGCCTGTCCTACCTGTAGTACCTCATCTGCCTGTACTACCTGGCGTACTGCGAGGACGCCATGGAGCGCGTGTGCCTGCTGCCCCGACGCACGCTCGCCGATCTAGTCAAGTAACTCATTAGCCTGTCCTACCTGTAGTACCTCATCTGCCTGTACTACCTGGCGTACTGCGAGGACGCCATGGAGCGCGTGTGCCTGCTGCCCCGACGCACGCTCGCCGATCTAGTCAAGTAACTCATTAGCCTGTCCTACCTGTAGTACCTCATCTGCCTGTACTACCTGGCGTACTGCGAGGACGCCATGGAGCGCGTGTGCCTGCTGCCCCGACGCACGCTCGCCGATCTAGTCAAGTAACTCATTAGCCTGTCCTACCTGTAGTACCTCATCTGCCTGTACTACCTGGCGTACTGCGAGGACGCCATGGAGCGCGTGTGCCTGCTGCCCCGACGCACGCTCGCCGATCTAGTCAAGTAACTCATTAGCCTGTCCTACCTGTAGTACCTCATCTGCCTGTACTACCTGGCGTACTGCGAGGACGCCATGGAGCGCGTGTGCCTGCTGCCCCGACGCACGCTCGCCGATCTAGTCAAGTAACTCATTAGCCTGTCCTACCTGTAGTACCTCATCTGCCTGTACTACCTGGCGTACTGCGAGGACGCCATGGAGCGCGTGTGCCTGCTGCCCCGACGCACGCTCGCCGATCTAGTCAAGTAACTCATTAGCCTGTCCTACCTGTAGTACCTCATCTGCCTGTACTACCTGGCGTACTGCGAGGACGCCATGGAGCGCGTGTGCCTGCTGCCCCGACGCACGCTCGCCGATCTAGTCAAGTAACTCATTAGCCTGTCCTACCTGTAGTACCTCATCTGCCTGTACTACCTGGCGTACTGCGAGGACGCCATGGAGCGCGTGTGCCTGCTGCCCCGACGCACGCTCGCCGATCTAGTCAAGTAACTCATTAGCCTGTCCTACCTGTAGTACCTCATCTGCCTGTACTACCTGGCGTACTGCGAGGACGCCATGGAGCGCGTGTGCCTGCTGCCCCGACGCACGCTCGCCGATCTAGTCAAGTAACTCATTAGCCTGTCCTACCTGTAGTACCTCATCTGCCTGTACTACCTGGCGTACTGCGAGGACGCCATGGAGCGCGTGTGCCTGCTGCCCCGACGCACGCTCGCCGATCTAGTCAAGTAACTCATTAGCCTGTCCTACCTGTAGTACCTCATCTGCCTGTACTACCTGGCGTACTGCGAGGACGCCATGGAGCGCGTGTGCCTGCTGCCCCGACGCACGCTCGCCGATCTAGTCAAGTAACTCATTAGCCTGTCCTACCTGTAGTACCTCATCTGCCTGTACTACCTGGCGTACTGCGAGGACGCCATGGAGCGCGTGTGCCTGCTGCCCCGACGCACGCTCGCCGATCTAGTCAAGTAACTCATTAGCCTGTCCTACCTGTAGTACCTCATCTGCCTGTACTACCTGGCGTACTGCGAGGACGCCATGGAGCGCGTGTGCCTGCTGCCCCGACGCACGCTCGCCGATCTAGTCAAGTAACTCATTAGCCTGTCCTACCTGTAGTACCTCATCTGCCTGTACTACCTGGCGTACTGCGAGGACGCCATGGAGCGCGTGTGCCTGCTGCCCCGACGCACGCTCGCCGATCTAGTCAAGTAACTCATTAGCCTGTCCTACCTGTAGTACCTCATCTGCCTGTACTACCTGGCGTACTGCGAGGACGCCATGGAGCGCGTGTGCCTGCTGCCCCGACGCACGCTCGCCGATCTAGTCAAGTAACTCATTAGCCTGTCCTACCTGTAGTACCTCATCTGCCTGTACTACCTGGCGTACTGCGAGGACGCCATGGAGCGCGTGTGCCTGCTGCCCCGACGCACGCTCGCCGATCTAGTCAAGTAACTCATTAGCCTGTCCTACCTGTAGTACCTCATCTGCCTGTACTACCTGGCGTACTGCGAGGACGCCATGGAGCGCGTGTGCCTGCTGCCCCGACGCACGCTCGCCGATCTAGTCAAGTAACTCATTAGCCTGTCCTACCTGTAGTACCTCATCTGCCTGTACTACCTGGCGTACTGCGAGGACGCCATGGAGCGCGTGTGCCTGCTGCCCCGACGCACGCTCGCCGATCTAGTCAAGTAACTCATTAGCCTGTCCTACCTGTAGTACCTCATCTGCCTGTACTACCTGGCGTACTGCGAGGACGCCATGGAGCGCGTGTGCCTGCTGCCCCGACGCACGCTCGCCGATCTAGTCAAGTAACTCATTAGCCTGTCCTACCTGTAGTACCTCATCTGCCTGTACTACCTGGCGTACTGCGAGGACGCCATGGAGCGCGTGTGCCTGCTGCCCCGACGCACGCTCGCCGATCTAGTCAAGTAACTCATTAGCCTGTCCTACCTGTAGTACCTCATCTGCCTGTACTACCTGGCGTACTGCGAGGACGCCATGGAGCGCGTGTGCCTGCTGCCCCGACGCACGCTCGCCGATCTAGTCAAGTAACTCATTAGCCTGTCCTACCTGTAGTACCTCATCTGCCTGTACTACCTGGCGTACTGCGAGGACGCCATGGAGCGCGTGTGCCTGCTGCCCCGACGCACGCTCGCCGATCTAGTCAAGTAACTCATTAGCCTGTCCTACCTGTAGTACCTCATCTGCCTGTACTACCTGGCGTACTGCGAGGACGCCATGGAGCGCGTGTGCCTGCTGCCCCGACGCACGCTCGCCGATCTAGTCAAGTAACTCATTAGCCTGTCCTACCTGTAGTACCTCATCTGCCTGTACTACCTGGCGTACTGCGAGGACGCCATGGAGCGCGTGTGCCTGCTGCCCCGACGCACGCTCGCCGATCTAGTCAAGTAACTCATTAGCCTGTCCTACCTGTAGTACCTCATATGCCAGTACTACCTGGCGTACTGCGAGGGACGCCATGGAGCGCGTGTGCCTGCTGCCCCGACGCACGCTCGCCGATCTAGTCAAGTAACTCATTAGCTTGTCCTACCTGTAGTACCTCATCTGCCTATACTACCTGGCGTACTGCGAGGACGCCATGGAGCGCGTATGCCTGCTGCCCCGACGCACGCTCGCCAATATAGTCAAGTAACTCATCAAATTTGGTCTAGTGGTTTTTGCGTGTACTATAAAACATACAGATAGACAGACAAACATTCTAAAAAAAACCTCAAATGGTTTTGGTTTCTTTGCGTGATGGCGCTACGGAAGGGTCCTAACTCGCCTTAAAAATGACTTCCTTATGAAGTCGGAACTAGTCGGCGGATGCGGCTAACAACACGAGTGAGTATCCGTTTAAAAATCATTATTTGTAATTACAGTGGATTTCATTTATTACGCCCTTGGTAGTAGCGACCACTTTGATATAGCGACGTTAAATCTAATTCCCTTTGAATTTAGGGCATACTTTAGTACAAAATTCATTTGGCAATAGCGACCTCGGAAGTAACGCCGCGTTCGGTTTTAGAGCCAGTTTAATGAATTATTTGTAACAATTCCTAGAAATCCCATTCAGATATTGCGTCCTTTGTGTACATCCACACAGATGGTTAGCAATAAATGTGGAGACCTTTTGTGTACATCCACACAGATAGTCAGCAATAAATGTGAGAACCTTTACCTTTTGTTTATAGATATTAGCTACCTAAGCAGGTAGGTTAGGGTGTGGATTTTGGACACTGGTCTGTGATTTTGGAGTTGAATATCATCGAGGTATATGTAGTACCTATACCTCGATGTTAAATTTTACAAAGTGACAGTAACAAAATGATATTCTAAGTAGCGACTGTGGCTCCTAGACGCACATTCACTATTAAAGAAAAGGCGGAAATTTTCGGCCTTTGCCTGTAACGTCATCCGTATATAAAGTCGAAATCACAGCGGTCCCTTCATCGTCGTTATACCCGCATTTCACTGTATTTCCTTAAGGAATTTATTTATGTACATTTTTGTCCTCAGATATGCGTTATGGCTGCTAGAGTGTTCGCACGACTCTGGCCGCTGCCACGCCACCATGTTCTTCGGGCTTTCCTTCCAGTTCCGGGTCATATTGGAGGAGTTCGACAACCAGGTAATTATACAGGGTGATTTTTAAAATTGTCCTATTATGTAAACAATCTTACCATGTTTTTTGGTGATTTTACAACATTATAAATGGAAATAGACTTTTTATGACATTACTTTCATGGTTAATAAATGTTTTACTTTAGAATGTTTATGTTTGAACTAATATTTGATTTATTTTCAACAAAAAGTACTGTGAAGATTGTTTACATAATAGGACTATTAAGAAAATATGGAGTGTACACACATATAGGGCTCCCGAAAGTTGTTCTAATCTATGTGTTCTATTTTAAATAGATTGTGTAACATTTATTCAAATAAATGAATTTTGTATTTCCGCGCAGAACCCGCGCCCGGAATTCCGGGATAAAAACCCTATGTGCAATTCCTGGTGTTATTTCTTCTCGTATACCGATTTTGCGTAATTGAGTCACAAACATCCTCACAAACTCACATCCATTCGCATTTTTAACCAAAATTAAATGTCAACGCGATCAGAAGGTATTACCGGAAATGTTGCGAATTTTCGTATATTTTGCGATTTTTCGTATATTGTGCAATTTTAGACAATAATCAAAGCCTATATATATACCACCGCGCAGAACAGAAGTATATGGCGCTCTCTCGTTTCGGAGGCCAAGATCCACTTTGGGGTCACTGAGCCAGCGAAGTGAGTAGTAGTAGTATGGGGTAATTTCCGTTTCCGTTGATTTAAAATTATGAAATTTGGCAAAAAGTTAAATACAACAATGTTTGTACAGGAATGAATATGTAAATATGTTGTATGATAATGTATCTGCATGAATTACCCTTGATATTGTAATGGTATATCTCCAGGACGGCCTCCGCAAACTATACAACGTGATATCGACTCTCCCAATCCTGGGCTCCGACGACGAAGAGCTGCCAGTATCCGAAGACGAAACGTGCGCAGCCAGGCAGATCGTGAGGCACGTGTGTGTCGCGCTTAAGAGGTGATGTATCATCTATGATATCATCCATATACAGGTCTCCGCATACTGTACAATGTGATATCGACCGAAGATGAGACGTGCGCAGCCAGGCAGATCGTGAGGCACGTGTGTGTCGCGCTTAAGAGGTGATGTATCATCTATGATATCATCCTTAAACAGGTCTCCGCATACTGTACAATGTGATATCGATCGAAGATGAGACGTGCGCAGCCAGGCAGATCGTGAGGCACGTGTGTGTCGCGCTTAAGAGGTGATGTATCATCTATGATATCATCCATATACAGGTCTCCGCATACTGTACAATGTGATATCGATCGAAGATGAGACGTGCGCAGCCAGGCAGATAGTGAGGCACGTGTGTGTCGCGCTTAAGAGGTGATGTATCATCTATGATATCATCCATATACAGGTCTCCGCATACTGTACAATGTGATATCGATCGAAGACGAGACGTGCGCAGCCAGGCAGATAGTGAGGCACGTATGTGTCGCGCTTAAGAGGTGATGTATCATCTATGATATCATCCATATACAGGTCTCCGCATACTGTACAATGTGTTATCGATCGAAGACGAAACGTGCGCAGCCAGGCAGATCGTGAGGCACGTGTGTGTCGCGCTTAAGAGGTGATGTATCATCTATGATATCATCCATATACAGGTCTCCGCATACTGTACAATGTGATATCGACCGAAGATGAGACGTGCGCAGCCAGGCAGATAGTGAGGCACGGGTGTGTCGCTCTTAACAGGTGATGTATCTATTATATCATCAACTAGCATGGGCCCGGGACTTTTTCCCGCGGGAATTTCGGGAAATCCTCTCTTAGGGCTCCCCTACACTCCCTAAGGAACCTACATGCCAAATTTCAGCTTCCTACGCCCAGTAGTTTTGGCTGTGCGTTGTCTGTCAGTAACGGAAGAATTTATGAATTCAAAAATATTCATGAATAAATTCATATCTTGAAAGGATGCATTCTTTCAACAGGTGAAAGTACTCGTGAATATGAGCAAGTTTTTGTATGGTACCAACTCAATCCGACCAAGAAAAAAGCAGCTGTTCCATACATTTTGGGCGAGTAGGAATCCTAATCTTAACTAATATTATAATAATACTAAAATTGAAAAAAAATGCGATAGTGAGTTTGTTTATTAGTTACCTCTTCTCGCTTTATCTAATGAACCAATCTTCCTGAAATTTCGCATACACATAGTTGGAAGTACTGAGAAGGACACAGGGTATCTTTCATGCCGAGAAAAAGCACTGTTCCGGTGGGAAATTCACGCGGGTGAAGCCGCGGGCAAAAGCTAGTTGTAAATAAGTATAGAACAACTGACTATTTTACGGTCGAATTGAGTCAGAAAAGGTTTGCCATATTTATGAGTACTTTGAAAGGATACTAATGTTTTTGAATTCACCCTCTATGTATGTATAATAGAAAATAAATTAATAGTAAAAAAACTTTAAAAAAATAGTAGATTTTACAACAAGTGCACAAAACGAATCATTTTTATCCGAGACTTTTAGCAGCCCGAGCCGAAGGTGAGGGCTGATAGTAATGTCGAGGATAAAAATCGTTTTGTGGACGAGTTATAAACTCTGCTTTTCACTTCGATTGCGAGGAAATAAATCAAATTGAAGAAATTAATAAACGCACGAAAAAGCATGAGCTGTTTCCCGCCGCTTTATTTTTTTAAATCTTACGACATTGATAGGCTTGGGCTGCAGACCTATACAGCCTACTATTAAATTAATTTTGTAATAATATTCTTAAATTAATTAAATAACATACAGTACTTGAAATTAAATTTTAATATCTTTTATGTTTCAAAAAACACATAAGGCAAAAAAAATAAAAGTAAATATTATAAAATAACAAATTCTATCTATGAACTTTTTATCGTGTTTGGCTGTATGGCTCATTTTCTATGCCTTAATATAGATACATTTTATGAGTAGATACGTTAATGCCCTTGTGCACAAAATTCGATTTTGTGCAGCCTATATCCTGCACAAATAAGCACTTTCAGAGCATGAGAAGTGAAAAAAGCTTTTATAAACGCTCTAAAAAGGCCCTTTCATTTGATACCCATGTTGTAGAAATGCATTACAAATAACTATTCCGCCATCTTGGATGGTCCGCCATATTGGATTTAGAATGACGTCACATACCATATCATGCATTGTCATCCAAACTAAACGTGTGTACAAAATTTCAGCTCAATTGGTTGAAGATATGTACTTCAAAATTGAGTTCTAAGATTCCACCGTGATTGCACCCGAACGAACATACTTACATACATTGCAAGTTAAATAAAAGCTTTTAAAAACTAAAATGCAATACATTTCGCAGGTACTTAGAAGCACATTTGAGGCTACGGGCCGCGCTGGTTGCTAGATTGCAAGGCGACAATGTGCCAGAACCACCACCATATAAGGTAAATCCTAAACATTATAAACTTTTATTTATTTATTACTAGCTTTCGCCCGCGGCTTCGCCCGCGTGAATTTCCCACGGAAACAGTGCTTTTTCCCAGGATGAAAGGTACCCTATGTCCTTCTCCGTACTTCCAGCTATGTGTATGCGAAATTTCAGGAAGATTGGTTCAGTAGATAAAGCGTGAAGAGGTAACAAACAAACAAACTCACTTTTGCATTTATAATATTAGTTAGATTAGATAGATAGTTTTATCCTAACTATCGTAACTAATATTATAAATGCGAAAGTGAGTTTGTTTGTTACCTCTTCACGCTTTATCTACTGAACCCACGGAAATATGAATAAGAGTGGAAGTGTTAAGTAGGCGTGGCGCGGTCGCCACAAGTAAGCAATGCATTGCTAACAAACACGGCTCGTCATTCTAGTTGTGTTCTGACTTCGCGCTGAGTAGTTTGTTCGTGACATTGAATTCTCGTCGAAATTCCTCGTCAAAATGCCATTTTGTTCTATTTTAGAGTGCAAAAATAACAGTAGCAAAATTAATCTTAAAAATGGAGGTGTTTCGTACCACAGGTGAGTAATATTTCGTTTGTTTTCTTTAAAATAAAAGTTCAATAATGATAATAAAAACTTTAAAATATTATTTGTTAAAAGTTACCTTAATGTCATTTATATAAGGTCGATTTTGTCATTAACGCGTGCTCCTCTGTTCTTCCCGAAACGTCTATGCTACTCGATTAGTGATGTACCTAGTAAGGTAATGTTTTGGATTTTATCGATATATTTTGTTTACATTGTATGAAATATTAATTTTAAGGTTTCCCAAAGATCCTGATTTTAAAGAAAAATGGATAGATGCAACTGGCAGAGTTGTTTGGATGACAACTAATTTAGTACTATATGTTCCGAGCATTTCGAGGAAAATAATTTCTTGATTTCGACACACTTTTTTTTTTATAACAAAATATTACGTTAATTTTTGATTAAAATAATAACACTATAAATCCGCGAAACAATATAGAAGAAAGAAAAATCTATTTTATTATTCTGAGTTTTGTATGAAAATTTGATCTATCGATATCGATATTGTGTTGCAATAATCAATCCGCTACTGCACTAATCGAGTAGCACTAGGAATACTTTCATTTGACGCTAATTTAAACCCTATTCTCTTTGATTTATGGGTCATAGTTGCTCAAAGTTTTGAAACGCCATCTATTGTCGAGTGGCGGAATTTTTTCTTCAGTCGACGTTGGACTTTAAAACGTCTTATGTACGTTCTTGTACAGTACAAATTAAGCCATATGTCGAAGACTTAAGGTACTTGTTTGTCCGATATAGTCGCATTGACTTAATACACTTTGATAAAATAAAAATGACCAATAAAGCTCATTGTTCATCTGTAGTGTAGTGTATGATTTATAACTTAAATGTGTGAAGGTTTGGCGACCACGGTTCACTTACTAATTTTATCAAGTAACACTTCCACTCTTATTCATATTTCCGTGACTGAACCAATCTTCCTGAAATTTCACATTCACATAGCTGGAAGTACGGGGAAGGACATAGGGTACCCTTCATCCCGGGAAAAAGCACTGTTCCCGTGGGAAATTCATGCGGGCGAAGCCGCGGTCAATAGCTAATAAAGAATAAGTATACATAAATGAATGTCTATATTTGTCCAAAACAGGCATCAAAATCATCGCCAGAAGAGATCCAAGAACAAATAGAGTTACTACAAAGCGTCGCTTGGTCTCCATGGGCGCCAGTGGATGAACTGATGGAGCTTGGCGGCATCGCGTTATTGCTGCAAGTAGTGGGACTCGCGTACGAGTGGAACTTCAACGGCAGGTAGTTCCGAGTGGTGGCCCTAGATGGCGCTGTTCGATATTGAAACTCGCTATGGTTTCGTTTTGGAAAAACCTTATACTAGATGGCGCTGTTCGATATTGAAACTCGCTATGATTTCGTTTTGGTAAACCATAAGAAAATTATGTAAATATCTTCGTTCCTTTCATTCATAGTCCTGACTTACTCAACTCAAGCTACCTAGGCTCGGTATGCCTTTGGTGTTTTTTATTGTTTTTATTTTTATTTAAATAGGCTTAAAAATAGCACTTTTAAATCGTCATATTTTTATTTTTAGTTGACGGCATAAAATAACTTAAAGCTAAGGTTACCACCGCCTCCAAAAGCGCAAGTGGAGAAGAGGCGGCGCAACAAACTCCACTGCTGCATTTTCTCCAAAGACGTCACTTTACAACATATGTCTTATAATTGAATGTGGACGTAACTTGTGTTGTGGTCCTATCCGGGATGGGTGACCGGTTCCAATGAAGCTTGGCGGCATCGCGCTACTGTTGCAAGTGGTGGGGCTCTCGTACGAAAGGAACTTCCTACGAACCGCATGCAACTTGTATTGTGGTTGGGCGCGGGATGGGTGACCAATCCGCATTGTGATGGGACCGTTTGATTTGATGAGTCATAGCCCATCTCCCTCATCCAAATCGTTGTTTTGGTGCAATAAACTATTTTTACTTACTTACTCATCTATTCATAGGAAGGACCTGTGCACTAGCTTTGGGGACATTAAAATAGCTGATTATGATACCTAAGTAAACTGGCACATGACGGAAAGCGGTCACCGCAGCCTATGGACGCCGAACGGTTCAATTACTTCCCGGGGCATTGCTCCTGTTGGAATTTCGGGATGAAAAGCACCATATGTGTCAAGGAGAAGTACCTTATTGTCGTTGGCACTTATGACATTGTGCTTATACAGTGGGTTGCCAGATAATTAGGGACACCAGTCGATTTTCATACAAACGAGGTTACTTTGAAGCCTTGGTTCAACGCCAGGATTGATCTGAGCTGTGATCTGATGATAGCCATTGAGGGATAGAATGGAGGACATCCAGATCGCTATACACACCCAACTGATCAGATCAGCATCAGCATTCTAAGAGCTACTCAGCTCAGCTTTCAAGTTTCAGGATTACCATACATTTTTGTGGTATTTTCGCGTTTTTTTAAAACATATCCACACAGCTCTTAGAATGCTGATCTGATCAGTTGGGTGTGTATAGCGATCTGGATGTCCTCCATTCTATCCCTCAATGGCTATCATCAGATCACAGCTCAGATCAATCCTGGCGTTGAACCAAGGCTTCAAAGTAACCTCGTTTGTATGAAAATCGACTGGTGTCCCTAATTATCTGGCCACCCACTGTAAGCTAAGTAAACTGGTATGATTTGTTTTTCTGAACGACTTAAGCGCAAATGACCATAAGGTACCATTTCCAGTGGATTGACACATGTTCTATCCTCGCATTAATCTATCTTTGTATCAAACCCGTCCAGTAGATTTTGCGTAGTTGAGTAACATACATCCAAACTTTTTATAATAAACTTTGCAATTCTCGTGCCGCGTGCGAAATTAGACCAAGAGAGTGTTAGAGTTACTCTAAGGAGTAAGCGAGATGCACATATTTATATCATACAATTTGCGCACGCGGCGTAGAATTCGCGTCTGTGTGTCCAGAGCATTAAGTATGAATATGGATTCATTTATCATCAAATAGGGTATTTGACTGTTTTTTAAAACCTATCTGAAATTATTCATTACGTAATCAGAAAGCTAACGATATATATATTTTTGATTATTTTTCAGTATTTACGTTTAAAATCGACGAAAAAGTTCAAAATAATCATATTACCGCTAAAAAGCTCAATACGTTACAATGAGAACCCCGTGACGTATTATGAGCACTCGTCACTAAAAGCCGTTCTGTTTTACATACACTAATATCATTTCCTTGTTTTCATAACGAGATTTTCAATAGAATACGATGTAATTGAAATGTTAATAAGAACGACAAAAGTAATTAACAGTGTAAGTTGCTAATGGCAATGATGTGAAGGGTCCAGATATAGTCTCAAAATTTTTCTAAAATAACGGTGCGACTTTTACAGTGCGAACCGGAACACTTGATTGATTTGACCACCTAAAATACGTCATTGAAAATGGCGGAGCGTTTCATATCACGTGGTCAAGGGCTTGAAATAAATTACTTTATAATTAGTTTATTAACATAATCGTTGCTTCTTTTGATCTTTATAAATATCCAAAAATTAAAGAAAAATATTGTCTTTAAAGATATTTATAGAAGTACTCATATTTTTAATACTGTCAAATACCCTATTTAAGAGCGAAGCTTTATCGTTGGAGTTCCTTACATTTTTCTCTCTCCATTGCCAACATATGGATTAACAATGGACGATTTTCTGACAGCTAAATTTAAAAAAATCAGTTAAAGTCTCAACAGATGGCGTTTTATGAAAGCCGAGTCGTAATAATGGCTGTACCTATATTGTGCGCTTTGTCTTGTCAACCAGAGGCAGAAAAAAAATCACCTAACAGTTTGACAGTTGCACAAATTACAATATTGATCTTTTTAGATGATTTTTTTTATTAGGTTTTATTTCAAAAAATGCCGATCCCGTGCCTTTTTGCTTTTTGTATCGAGTCGCCTTTTACTAAGCGCCATCTACGAAGTCATCTGGAACTTTTTTTTTTATTGGGTCTCGGAAAATACCCCATTAAATATACAATACTGTAAATAAATTATCAATTATCATTCATCCATCATTTCATTCATTCCATCAATCATTCACTCAGTCATTCACCTTTCAGAGCCGAGACAGTTCGGTCAGCGTTGGACGTGGTGTCTGTTTGTTGTGTTGCGCCTCGCGTGCAACTGCTTTTGACGGAGAAGATTGATATGAGGGACGCTGATTTGAATACTGGAGTCAACATTGTGCTTGGTAAGTTTGTAGAAATAAACTAGCCTGTGCCCGCGACTTCGTCTGCTCATATCTCAGGTTTTAAGCGGCTTATCAAGATGAAACTTACGCCAGATTTTAAGTTAGACCTTCTATAATACACCAGTGAAAATCGCATAAAATTTGGTCCAGTAGTTTTTGCGTGACACGCGTACAAACATACAGACAAAAATTCTACAAAAAATGGTTTTGGCTTCATGAAGACTCATCATAGTTTTTTTTCTTAAAAATCTTCTATGTACAGACACATACCAGTTACAGTTTTATTATATGAATTAATATTTATTTATATGTATTGATGAAATATACGGACAAATCACACAGATTGCGTTAGCCCCTAAGTACTAACCAACATACTAACTTAACGATACTATATGTTTTCTACTACTGATAATATACAGGATGTTTTTTAAATCATTGGCATCCTTTCTACTGGTGAAAGTACTCATGAACATGAGCAACTTTTTGTATGGGACCGACTCAATCCGATGGAAAAAAAAAACAGCTGTTCCATACATTTCGGGTGAGTAGGTATTGGAAAATAGTATGCAACAGCAGATTTTTTTTCCATCGGATTGAGTCGGTCCCATACAAAAAGTTGCTCATGTTCATGAGTACTTTCACCAGTAGAAAGGATGCCAATGATTTAAAAAACACCCTGTATTGTGCTCAGTAAGTTTATATAAGCGACAAATGCCACGTCAGATGCTTTAGGCGCCGTGAGAAAAATCTGACACCAGTGTTATGTATAAGATACAGTCTGTGAAGCCTAAGCTGAGCTTTGCATATGTGTAAGTAATTTCGAATAGTAAGTGCGCAGGACAAGTGACGTCCTACACATCACGCTGGTTGTCAAAATGTTGTACAACACTGCCTTTTAACACTATCTGTGTGCACTCACACAAATGCAAAGCTCAGCTTAGGCCTCGCGCACTGTACTCGATTACCTATTTTTGTACTTAGTTTTAATATATTTTAAGTTTCCTTTCTATGTAAATAAATAACTAAAAATAAAATGGACCAACTGCGACCTAATCCAATAGGGTCCCCTACGGACAACTTTTTTTTTTTGATGATCCTTTGAAATATCTCACAATAATAGAATTATCTTTAGAATTACATCAATAACCGAAGTATTTCCCGAGATATAGCAAAAAACAATTTACATTTTTAAGCGATGTTTGGGCGATACCAAATCCTAACTAAACGTGCATTCATATGACGTCACGCGTAGAAAATGGACTTTCCCAAAAAGTTTGAACTCCAATAAATTGGCTCAGGAGAATAAACTCGCGCTGAAAAGTCGCAAAATGTGTTTAATTATATGTATTCCTATCTTAATTATTATAGTATATAGTATATCCTATATATTAATTATATGTGTTTAATTTTTAATTATATATATCCCCTATTGAGCTAGCAGCGTCATAATGCTTCTAGCCCAATCGCGGTCTGTAACTTTAGACAAAGTCAGAATTTGAAAACGAAATCGAAGTTCGAAAACGATAAAATGTATGGGATTGACATAAGGCCGCGCTAAATCACGTGGTCGATCGCCATCGTCATCGCAAGTTCATAGAGAGAACGAAGCGAAACCATAGAGTAACAAATAGGCAATGTATTAAATTTTTTAAAACGCTTGAATATTTTTCTGGTTGTAGGAATAACATTCCTGATTAACCTGTAAAAATCTTAGATTTTTCTGTTCTACCAATTAATTATAAAAAAATATTGTTTTTAATTAGCTCAACAATGGCGGAGCTACGTCTGTAAAGGATATTTCCTATGCCATGTAATATTAAAAAATGCAAGTGTCACTTGTTATGTCAGTTTGAATGACTGTGATTGTCACAATAACATAGCTCTTAGAAATGACAGTCATTAAATGTCATTGATCAAATGTCAAATGACACTTGCATTTTTTAAAATTTCATGGCATGTGAAAGATCCCTAACAGCCATAGCTCCGCCATTTTTGAGCGAATTATAAACAATATTTTTTTACAATTAATTGGTAGAACATAAAGTTCTAAGATTTTTACAGGCTTATCAGGAATGTTATTCCTACAACCAAAAAAAAATTTCAAGCTTTTTAAAAAAAATCATACATAGCCTATTGTTTTATCGCTTACTTCCATACATTTGACGTTCGCTGTGCTGACGGAAGAAAATTTTGTTATCTGTAGAAACGATTACGAATTTAGATATCGAATCAAATGGAACATTGGCTGAACGCCCTGGTCTAGATAGAAATTGTCCAATCGTAATCTAGTCCTATTGTCTAATTAGTCTTACTAAGATGTAGTTTTAAAGCTACTAATCCGTGTCAAAAGTATAATACTGTCATTGAATTTGACAGCAGTTGTCAATGTGTCAAATTCGAATGACAGCGTTGAACCATCTGACACATGGCTGAACTTCACTCATAGGCTGACATCTGGTCTCTTTCTTATCGAGTGGGTTATCACTAACACTGGTGTCAGATTTTATCCAAATCGCCTAAAGGCATCTGACATGACTTTTACGACTACTGCCATCTAGTGGCAGTAGCCGTGTACATATTAGTTAACTAAATAGTCAGCTAATGTGCAGGTTTCCTCACGACGTTTTCCTTCACCGGAAGCAGGTGGTGGTCTATGAGAAAACTACCGTACATGAGTCAGATTGGTCTACAAACTCATGTGATGTGACACAGGTAGGATTGACATCTGGTGGAATATTGATAGGTATTCTGTTTTTGTGTAGGTGCGGCTGACGGGGAAATCGTGCCCGAGCCTGAGGTCCAAAAAGCTGCTTTAAACGTACTCGTCAACTGCGTATGCGCACCCGTGCACAGGGTAAGTCCAAGTCGCTTGGATCTCGACTAACCGAACCGAATCGAACGGGAGAAAAATACCGGGATATTTATTTTTGGATTTTTGTGCATCTCAGATGCACAAAATATAATGGAATATATGAAATGTTTTCACCATATCTAATTTCTATACGAGAGTACTTTAGTACCGGGGTGCTTTTATCCCGAAATTCCAACGGAAGCGAAGCCCAGGGGCGCAGCTAGTTCATACTAACGTTATAAATGCGAAAATAAGTTTGTTTTTTGATTTGTTTGTAACCTCTTCTCGCCTTGTCTACTGAACCAATCTTCCCTATTTCCAATCAGTCGGGGCGCCCAAACATTACGAGATGTTTCGTGAACTTATAACAAAGGTTTTCTCAGTCATTTACAGGTGTATATACAGGGTGTTTTTTAAATCATTGGCATCCTTTCTACTGGTGAAAGTACTCATGAACATGAGCAATTTTTTGTATGGGACCGACTCAATCCGATGGAAAAAAAGAATCTGCTGTTCCATACTATTTTCCAATACCTACTCACCCGAAATGTATGGAACAGCTGATTTTTTTTTCCATCTGATTGTGTCGGTCCCATACAAAAAGTTGCTCATGTTCATGAGTACTTTCACCAGTAGAAAGGATGCCAATGATTTAAAAACATCCTGTATTAGTTACAATAACTAGCTTTTTCCCTGCGGCATCGCCCGCGTGAATTTCCCACGGGAATAGTGCTTTTCTCGGGATGAAACGTACCCTATGTCCTTTTCAGTTTGAACTATTTGTATGCGAAATTTCAGGAAGATTGGTTTAGTAGATAAAGCGTAAAGAGGTAACAAACAAACTCACTTTCGCATTTATAATATTAGTTAGAGTATTCTTTTTAGTTATATGCAAGCGCAAACAATGATTTAATATATCTTCCGGATAAAAAATCACCCTGTATACGTATTCGACAGGCAGGGTCGTCCACGACCCGGTTCTCGTTAACCGGCTCCAGCAAAAAGAAGACGGTGCTCAAGTATTATGAAGACATCATCCAGATGGTCTGGGAGAGTGTGCGGACCAACAATGGTATTATGGTGAGATATTGTTGGTATATATGTGATATACAGACAGGATCGACCTGTGTCACCCCAAGATATGTTACACAGTTACTGAACGGGACAAAAATTCCCGATCTGTCACAGTGCAGTTTAGTCACAGTGTTACTCAATGGGAAATTAGTTCGTGGCAATGTGTAACACTATTACATATAGTTGTTCCGTTCTGTAACAGTGTTACACAACTTGGAGTGACACGTAGGGACAGACACCCGGTTTTCGCTGACCGGCTCCAGCAAAAAGAAGACGGTGCTCAAATCTTATGAAGACATCATCCAAAAGGTCTGGGAGGGTTGTTCTTCGATAAATATTATTTTTATGAATATTTTGTTTTTTTTTTAAACCTCAATGAAAGGGATTTTGGCTTAACTAAATGCAATCTAGACGTTCTAAATCTAATATTGAAAAGAGAGGCACACTTTTATTTTTCATATTTAATGCATAATTTAAATTTTTTAATTATTCGTGTTGAGGCAAATGATAACATTATACTGAGAATGGTATCATCAAAGAACATAATGACGCCATGTTGCAGTTAATGATGTAAAAGGTTTCAATTTGGGAATTTCACAATAAGTACACTTACATATCAATCAACAATGTTTTTTTAACTTTTGACATAAAAGTAAACAATTAACAAAACTAAACGATCGAGATCCTCATGTTAAAATTCTTTGGTAGTATAATCACTTAAGTACTATCAACTACTTATTATTAGTTATTTACTATAAAAACAAAATATAATGACAGTCATGTGAGTCATGTAATGAATAATTAACTTATGAAACATTTATTCGCAGTCAAAATAAACTTTCTTTTTCGACCTTAAACAAATTTTGCGAAGAATTTAGTATATGTTTTTACAGCATCATTAAGTTTATTGATACTGTTAAAACATCTCCTATTACCTTATTAATCAGCATCATCAATATGTATGTATCTCTTTGAAAAACTAATAGACTTTAGTTGTATTGGAATGTTGATTACAATATTTAGAAAAAAGAATACTTAAGTATATTACCTATATTAATGTTTAAAATCAGTTAGTCATCAGTTAGTTGCCTACAATGATGTAGCATATAATGACGAGTTGAGAAAAAAACCTGCATGGACACGTTTGTAAGCCATTAAACTTTAGCAATGATTTACTAAAAAAAATCAATTCATATTGGTTACTACAATATAAACAAATGACAATTATACGTGTGTAATTCAAGGAATTTAGATTGCTTACACGAATGACATGTTTGCTGACAAAATATAAATAACTATGAAAAAATACACATTTCTCAGACGCGTGCCACGTATTGCTTCGCCAAGATGTCGCCGTCGTCTGAGGTCCCCCCTCGCGCATCCGGGCCGGTGAATTACAGTTGCGTTCGCAATAAAGTTTTTAAGTTATAAATTTTTCCAACGGTATGGCGATGAATAACGGTTTTTCGTGACAATATTTTAATTAAAATTTTAAGTTGGTTATTGACAAGAGTTTCGGAAAATTATTATGTAAACAAAGGATACCTTCTTAAACTTTGGAGTGGAACACGGCAAGACATGTTTATGTTGATTTTAATTATTTTAGAGGCCAACGTTGATTAAAGGTACGCAATTGGAATAGGAGCAAAATGACGTTTGGCGATGTTTTCAAAGCGTATATTGATAAATATAATATACAATAATTTTTTTTACTTGATAACGTATAAAATACTACGAAATTTAAATAAAACTCAATTCAAATGCATCCCAAAAAATGATTGTCTTGAATTATTACATCGGAAGGCATATTTAGACACCTTTGAAGAACAACCCGGGAGTGTGCGGACCAACAACGGTATAATGGTGAGATATTGTTGCTATATATGTGACGTACAGACAGACGTCTCACCCCAAGATGTCACTGAACGGGAAAGAATTTCCGATCTGTCACAGTGACTCAAAGCCGTTTAGTTACAGTGTTACTCAATGGGAATAGAGTTTGTTGCAACAGTGTTACTCAATGGGAAGGGTTTGTTGCAAAACGTAACACTGTTACAGATAGGGAATTTTTGAATTGTTTGTTAGTGTAAGCTGTAGTCACTGTTACTTAATGGAAAAACAGTTTGTTGCAATATGTAACAACGGTATTATGGTAAAATATTATTGGTATAATGTGTGTATGATGAACATCCCATCTTGTGATAATCTTGTATAAAAATTATATAACTGTTACTAAACTGTTACTAGCTTCCAGTTGTACTGTACTAAACAATATGTATATTATTGTTTAGAAAATAAATTTAATCGGGTCCAAAAATTTACGTTATTTGTACATATTACCAGAAATAGATTGTCTTTTATCGCCACAGGTCTAAAGTCAAAAATGCTTTATTGAAACTTGGCCTTCACAGGAATTTTTTCACGTTAAAAACTAATTACATAATCATATAGTATTATAAACCTCAAAGCTACAAACTACTAGCATCTACTTGCATCACAATGAACATACATACATAGAATCATGTCTTTATTCCTTACGGGGTAGACAGAGCCAAGAGTCGTGAGACTCAAAGGCCATGCCTAGCTGAATATGGGCTTTCTGAAGTCACAATAAAGAATTTTTAACCAGGTGCTGCTATCACTAATGCTGGTGAAGTCCCCAATCACGGACGCGGATCGCGTTCGGGGATTAGCGTGCCGTGCTCTCGCCGGCCTCGCGCGCTGCTCCACAGTGCGCCAGATCATTTCCCAGCTGCCCCTGTTCACCACCTCGCAGATACAAGGTATGAGATGCAGGTGTGTGGTGCTGGTGACGTCACCTTGGCCAGATCATCTCCCAGTTGCCGCTGTTCACCACCTCGCAGATACAAGGTATGAGATGCAGGTGTGTGGTGCTGGTGACGTCACCTTGGCCAGATCATCTCCCAGCTGCCGCTGTTCACCACCTCGCAGATACAAGGTATGAGATGCAGGTGTGTGGTGCTGGTGACGTCACCTTGGCCAGATCATCTCCCAGTTGCCGCTATTCACCACCTCGCAGATACAAGGTATGGGATGCAGGTGTGTGGTGCTGGTGACGTCACCTTGGCCAGATCATCTCCCAGCTGCCGCTGTTCACCACCTCGCAGATACAAGGTATGGGATGCAGGTGTGTGGTGCTGGTGACGTCACCTTGGCCAGATCATCTCCCAGCTGCCGCTGTTCACCACCTCGCAGATACAAGGTATGGGATGCAGGTGTGTGGTGCTGGTGACGTCACCTTGGCCAGATCATCTCCCAGTTGCCGCTGTTCACCACCTCGCAGATACAAGGTATGGGATGCAGGTGTGGTGCTGGTGACGTCACCTTGGCCAGATCATCTCCCAGTTGCCGCTGTTCACCACCTCGCAGATACAAGGTATGGGATGCAGGTGTGTGGTGCTGGTGACGTCACCTTGGCCAGATCATCTCCCAGTTGCCGCTGTTCACCACCTCGCAGATACAAGGTATGGGATGCAGGTGTGTGGTGCTGGTGACGTCACCTTGGCCAGATCATCTCCCAGTTGCCGCTATTCACCACCTCGCAGATACAAGGTATGGGATGCAGGTGTGTGGTGCTGGTGACGTCACCTTGGCCAGATCATCTCCCAGCTGCCGCTGTTCACCACCTCGCAGATACAAGGTATGGGATGCAGGTGTGTGGTGCTGGTGACGTCACCTTGGCCAGATCATCTCCCAGCTGCCGCTGTTCACCACCTCGCAGATACAAGGTATGGGATGCAGGTGTGTGGTGCTGGTGACGTCACCTTGGCCAGATCATCTCCCAGCTGCCGCTGTTCACCACCTCGCAGATACAAGGTATGAGATGCAGGTGTGTGGTGCTGGTGACGTCACCTTGGCCAGATCATCTCCCAGTTGCCGCTGTTCACCACCTCGCAGATACAAGGTATGAGATGCAGGTGTGTGGTGCTGGTGACGTCACCTTGGCCAGATCATCTCCCAGCTGCCGCTGTTCACCACCTCGCAGATACAAGGTATGGGATGCAGGTGTGTGGTGCTGGTAACGTCACCTTGCACACACGCGGGCTAAAAACGTCTTCTTGAAAGGCCGGCAACACTCCTGTGATACCCCTGGTGTTGTAGTTGTCCATGGGCAGCGGTGATCACTTACCATCAGGTAATCCGCTTGCTCGTTTGCCGCACTATGTTATAAAAAAAAGTCAAAACAGTCAACGAGGCCGAAGGCCGAGCACCTCCTGGATAACAAAGCTATTTGGATGACATACTCGTCATATTTTCCGAGTTTTCACCTAATCTCAAATTGACAATTCTGCTTATTGGATGATATTCCCATTGCTTCGGAAAAGGATCATTTTCCATCTTGACCTGACTGGGGTTAAAACCCGGGACCCAGTTCAGAAGCAAGATAAGCCATTGCGCCCATAGAGCAACACGGACTCCTTACGGAGGGAGAAGCCATAGCGACATGTTTCCATTCAAATCTTTCTGGCATTTTTTTGCGGGAGGAGGGAAATTCACGCAAGCGCTGTTCGGTACACACATACATAATGAAAATCTGTAATTACGACAAATTACGACACCACATATGAAAAATAAAACAATACATTGACAAATCTGTTACCACCCGTCAGATTTTTGTGTACGAATATAAGACAGAACACACATTAACTTATTTTTGACTTTGTATTCAATAGTGAATGGCAAAAATGTAATTCTGCATTATCGATGAATTATAAATTATCGAATTTCTCGGGCCTTCAACTATATAATCAATAGCTTTAATAAAATCTGTGGAGTGGTTTAGCCGTGAGTATAACAGTATTACTTCGCATTTATAATGGAAATATATTATTTATAATGGAAATATGGATACGTTATTATGAATGACATACCAGGCTCTAGCAGTAATTTGCATTTTTTATATACTAGTGGTTCTATCTGTGGGTCTGACGAAGAATGTGCACTACGCAAAACGTACCCTCGAACAAAAGGTGGATTTCGCAATTGGTGCACTTCGCAGAGTGTGCACTTCACAGAATTAGCATAATCCTAACTATATATTATAAATGCGAAAGTGAGTTTGTTTGTTTGTTCCTTTTGACACTTTATCTACTGAAACAATCTTCTTGAATTTTCGCATACACATAGCTGTAAATACGGAGAAGGACTTAGGGTACCTTTCATCCCGGGAAAGAGCACTGTTCCCGTGGGAAATCCACGCGGGCGAAAGCTAGTAATAAATAAAATCAGAGTTGCAAAGTTACACGTCTATTAGTTAAGTACCACAAAGACAAGAAAGGAATAATTATAAAATTTAAATTATCTAAATATAACTTAACAATTTCTAGTAATTTTCTCTGACACATCACTGTCTTGTTCATCCGAGCTGACTTACACCATTCGTAGAAATCAGATGCCTTATAATGAGCTAAACAAACGGGACTTGTCTTTTTTTGGCATCCCAGGTTTGCTAGTTGTTGCACAAGTTTTTCTATACACACATCTCTATGTAGGTATTTTTAGGAAAGCTGTAAAAAAATAAGAAAATACACGTTACAACATACAACAATTTAAAACTATACCTATCGCAGTTTATCGATACAGGACTACAACACACAATGTAAGCAAAGTAACATCACTAAATCTAGATGTTGGACGGAATTATCACTCGACAAATCCGTGTTTCTATAGGCGACCGGACTGATGTTGGTAAACAAATCCAACAATGACATTGTAATAAAATATATTAATTTTTGTTTAATTTATAATCATATGATAAGAATTTACTTACTAACAGAGAAATGTAACACCATCTTTCTGTAAAATAGATGTCCCAGACCTCTTTTTGCAGCACAAAATTGAACAATTCGGAATTTTTTGTATTGCGGCCTATGTGTCATTCACACTGACTGATGGATTCTGTCTAGCGAAAAGTCCGAATGCAAACAGTTTTTATAAACGCTCAAGTCCACCTGGACCTAAGCTTTGCCAGAGGGGAAAGACATCTATGGCGCCTCCCTTCCGGGCCGCGCGCGAAAGTCCTTGTTGCTCGAAGATTGCGCCACAGAAGCTGACACCGATAGATAGATAGATGATAGATGTGTTTTCTTTTCAGTGCTTATGCGCGATCCGATCTTACAAGAGAAGAGACAAGAGCACGTGATGTTTCAGAAATATGCTCTAGAACTTTTGGAAAGGGTTTCCGGGAAGAGCAAACACATGGGCGCGGAGTTTGAGACCTCACTAGCGAATATACACAGGGTAAGTTAATGTATGATTTTTATGAAGACCTGTTGAATTTAAATTGAATTATATTGTGATTGTTTGTCATCTTGAGTTTGTGAATTGTTACGGGATAATAATAGAGTATTTTTGTTTTATTTATTATTTTATATATTTATTTATGAATACAATGTAAAAATAAAACAATGTTTGTGTTATTTACGACACCACAGAGTAAATAGTAGAAAAATCTGTAGGTTAAATACGTTGATCCAAGATGGCGGATAAAATTTTAGCAATATGGGTATCGGTTTCTAGGTTTTTTGGGGTGCTGATTTCGAAGATATTATTTATTTTTGGACCCAAATTTTTCAACACGTTTTTGATTTTTTTATAAGAACTAATTCATTTTTGAAATATGGGTGGGTATCGTCTTCTGGGTTTCCAGGGTGTTCCAGTTGTGATTAAGAAACCATTATTTATTTTTGGATCCAAGATTATGGACAATTTTTGCTTTTTAGCAATATGGGTATCGTTTTCTAAGTATCCCGGGTGGCTAAATACAAAAATGATATTTATTTTTGGATTCAAAATGGCGGACATTTTTTTTTTTAAACAATATGGGCATTGTTTTCTGGGGTGCTGATTACCAAATTTTTTGTTTAAACTTTTGTACTACAGAAGCTATAAAAAGTATTCTACAATTACTGATATTATTTTGCCAGGCGAACGTGGTAGCCCAAACGCGGATCAACTACAACGAGCGTCAGTTACTACAATTAGTGGCGAGCCATCTAGCGGCTCGAGGACTGAGCGACAGTGCTGCCACGCTGCAGCGGGAGGCGGGGCTGCCGGCGCCCGCCCCGCCCCCGCCCCCGCCCCCGCCCCCCGTCTACACGCCCGCCACGCCCGCCAGGGTGAGTGTGTGTGTCAGGTGCTGCAGCTAGTGCTAGCTCGGCACTGAGCGACAGTGCTGCCACGCTGCAGCGGGAGGCGGGGCTGCCGGCGCCCGCCCCGCCCCCGCCCCCGCCCCCGCCCCCGTCTACACGCCCGCCACGCCCGCCAGGGTGAGTGTGTGTGTGTCAGGTGCTGCAGCTAGTGCTAGCTCGGCACTGAGCGACAGTGCTGCCACGCTGCAGCGGAGGCGGGGCTGCCGGCGCCCGCCCCGCCCCCGCCCCCGCCCCCGCCCCCCGTCTACACGCCCGCCACGCCCGCCAGGGTGAGTGTGTGTGTGTCAGGTGCTGCAGCTAGTGCTAGCTCGGCACTGAGCGACAGTGCTGCCACGCTGCAGCGGGAGGCGGGGCTGCCGGCGCCCGCCCCGCCCCCGCCCCCGCCCCCGCCCCCCGTCTACACGCCCGCCACGCCCGCCAGGGTGAGTGTGTGTGTGTCAGGTGCTGCAGCTAGTGCTAGCTCGGCACTGAGCGACAGTGCTGCCACGCTGCAGCGGGAGGCGGGGCTGCCGGCGCCCGCCCCGCCCCCGCCCCCGCCCCCGCCCCCCGTCTACACGCCCGCCACGCCCGCCAGGGTGAGTGTGTGTGTGTCAGGTGCTGCAGCTAGTGCTAGCTCGGCACTGAGCGACAGTGCTGCCACGCTGCAGCGGGAGGCGGGGCTGCCGGCGCCCGCCCCGCCCCCGCCCCCGCCCCGCCCCCGTCTACACGCCCGCCACGCCCGCCAGGGTGAGTGTGTGTGTGTCAGGTGCTGCAGCTAGTGCTAGCTCGGCACTGAGCGACAGTGCTGCCACGCTGCAGCGGGAGGCGGGGCTGCCGGCGCCCGCCCCGCCCCCGCCCCCGCCCCCGCCCCCCGTCTACACGCCCGCCACGCCCGCCAGGGTGAGTGTGTGTGTGTCAGGTGCTGCAGCTAGTGCTAGCTCGGCACTGAGCGACAGTGCTGCCACGCTGCAGCGGGAGGCGGGGCTGCCGGCGCCCGCCCCGCCCCCGCCCCCGCCCCCGCCCCCGTCTACACGCCCGCCACGCCCGCCAGGGTGAGTGTGTGTGTGTCAGGTGCTGCAGCTAGTGCTAGCTCGGCACTGAGCGACAGTGCTGCCACGCTGCAGCGGGAGGCGGGGCTGCCGGCGCCCGCCCCGCCCCCGCCCCCGCCCCCGCCCCCGTCTACACGCCCGCCACGCCCGCCAGGGTGAGTGTGTGTGTGTCAGGTGCTGCAGCTAGTGCTAGCTCGGCACTGAGCGACAGTGCTGCCACGCTGCAGCGGGAGGCGGGGCTGCCGGCGCCCGCCCCGCCCCCGCCCCCGCCCCCGCCCCCCGTCTACACGCCCGCCACGCCCGCCAGGGTGAGGTGTGTGTGTCAGGTGCTGCAGCCTGGTGCTAGCTCGGCACTGAGCGACAGTGCTGCCACGCTGCAGCGGGAGGCGGGGCTGCCGGCGCACGCCCTGCCCCGCCCCTGCCCCCGCCCCCCGTCTACACGCCCGCCACGCCCGCCAGGGTGTGAGTGTGTGTGTGTCAGGTGCTGCAGCTAGTGCTGGCTCGGCACTGAGCGACAGTGCTGCCACGCTGCAGCGGGAGGCGGGGCTGCCGGCGCCCGCCCCGCCCCCGCCCCCGCCCCCGCCCCCGTCTACACGCCCGCCACGCCCGCCAGGGTGAGTGTGTGTGTGTCAGGTGCTGCAGCTAGTGCTGGCTCGGCACTGAGCGACAGTGCTGCCACGCTGCAGCGGAGGCGGGGCTGCCGGCGCCCGCCCCGCCCCCGCCCCCGCCCCCGCCCCCGTCTACACGCCCGCCACGCCCGCCAGGGTGAGTGTGTGTGTCAGGGTGCTGCAGCTAGTGCTAGCTCGGCACTGAGCGACAGTGCTGCCACGCTGCAGCGGGAGGCGGGGCTGCCGGCGCCCGCCCCGCCCCCGCCCCCGCCCCCGCCCCCCGTCTACACGCCCGCCACGCCCGCCAGGGTGAGTGTGTGTGTGTCAGGTGCTGCAGCTAGTGCTGGCTCGGCACTGAGCGACAGTGCTGCCACGCTGCAGCGGGAGGCAGGGCTGCCGGCGCCCGCCCGCCCCTGCCCCGCCCCGCCCCCCGTCTACACGCCCGCCACGCCCGCCAGGGTGAGTGTGTGTGTGTCAGCAGGTGCTGCAGCTAGTGCTAGCTCGGCACTGAGCGACAGTGCTGCCACGCTGCAGCGGAGGCGGGCCGGGCTGCCGGCGCCCGCCCCCGCCCCCGCCCCGCCCCGCCCCCCGTCTACACGCCCGCCACGCCCGCCAGGGTGAGTGTGTGTGTCAGGTGCTGCAGCTAGTGCTAGCTCGGCACTGAGCGACAGTGCTGCCACGCTGCAGCGGGAGGCGGGGCTGCCGGCGCCCGCCCCGCCCCCGCCCCGCCCCCGCCCCCGTCTACACGCCCGCCACGCCCGCCAGGGTGAGTGTGTGTGTGTCAGGTGCTGCAGCTAGTGCTAGCTCGGCACTGAGCGACAGTGCTGCCACGCTGCAGCGGGGAGGCGGGGCTGCCGGCGCCGCCCGCCCCGCCCCCGCCCCCGCCCCCGCCCCCCGTCTACACGCCCGCCACGCCCGCCAGGGTGAGTGTGTGTGTGTCAGGTGCTGCAGCTAGTGCTAGCTCGGCACTGAGCGACAGTGCTGCCACGCTGCAGCGGGAGGCGGGGCTGCCGGCGCCCGCCCCGCCCCCGCCCCCGCCCCTGCCCCCGTCTACACGCCCGCCACGCCCGCCAGGGTGAGTGTGTGTGTGTCAGGGTGCTGCAGCTAGTGCTAGCTCGGCACTGAGCGACAGTGCTGCCACGCTGCAGCGGGAGGCCAGGGCTGCCGGCGCCCGCCCCGCCCCCGCCCCCGCCCCTGCCCCCCGTCTACACGCCCGCCACGCCCGCCAGGGTGAGTGTGTGTGTGTCCAGGTGCTGCAGCTAGTGCTAGCTCGGCACTGAGCGACAGTGCTGCCACGCTGCAGCGGGAGGCGGGGCTGCCGGCACCCGCCCCGCCCCGCCCCCGCCCCCGCCCCCCGTCTACACGCCCGCCACGCCCGCCAGGGTGAGTGTGTGTGTCAGGAGTGCTGCAGCTAGTGCTAGCTCGGCACTGAGCGACAGTGCTGCCACGCTGCAGCGGAGGGCGGGGCTGCCGGCGCCCGCCCCGCCCCCGCCCCCGCCTCCTGTCTACACGCCCGCCACGCCCGCCAGGGTGAGTGTGTGTGTCAGGTGCTGCAGCTAGTGCTGGCTCGGCACTGAGCGACAGTGCTGCCACGCTGCAGCGGGAGGCGGGGCTGCCGGCGCCCGCCCCGCCCCGCCCCGCCCCCGCCTCCCCGTCTACACGCCCGCCACGCCCGCCAGGGTGAGTGTGTGTGTGTCAGGTGCTGCAGCTAGTGCTAGCTCGGCACTGAGCGACAGTGCTGCCACGCTGCAGCGGGAGGCGGGGCTGCGCCGGCGCCCGCCCCCGCCCCCGCCCCCTGCCTCCCGTCTACACGCCCGCCACGCCCGCCAGGGTGAGTGTGTGTGTGTCAGGTGCTGCAGCTAGTGCTAGCTCGGCACTGAGCGACAGTGCTGCCACGCTGCAGCGGGAGGCGGGGCTGCCGGCGCCCGCCCCAAAAAAGGAGTATTATGTGTTCAGGATTCATGTATGGTATATATGTAAGTTTCTTTATTCCACCATAGTTCCTGAACGGCTTAACAGATTTTGATGTGAAAGGTATTTTTAGATTCCTTGCATTCCTCCGAGTGACATAGGCTATGTGAGTTGTCAGTCGTGCTTTTTATTTTTTAATATTTAGCTTGTTTTCAAATGTCAACCCCCAAGGGCTTTAATTAGGGGGGAATTGGCTTAATTAGTGGGATGAGAGTGCCGCGAGCGGAGCCGCGGGCAACAACTAATTTGACATAAAAAAATGCCTGTAAAGTCTCAATTTCTGAATAAATTTGCTGTACCCGAAAGGGTTGATAAGAAGGACTTGATTTTTTATTTGTAACAACTATGTATTACGTACCTTATCATGCAATAAAGATTTTGAGTTTGAGTTAAATTTATATTTAAAAAAAAAAAAAACAAAATATTTATATTAATTACGTCTGTTAATTATAACAGGCGCGGCTATCCGTATCGCGAGCGAACAGCGTCGGATCGATACATCGCGACATCGAAGTGAACCACCACATAGACGACCACACTCCCGGACACCATGTCATACGGTTGCGGTACGTATATACATACATAGAATCACGTCATAATCCCTTACGGGGTAGACAGAGCCAAGAGTCGTGAGACTCGAAGGCCACGCTTAGTGGGCTCTTTGATGTAATGGAGATTCATGTATAGTGACAGGTTGCTAGCCCATCGCCTATGAGTGGAGTAATCCCCAGTTTAAAGCCCTTTCCCTCGATTGATTTTTACAATCTGCGCGGGAAGAGAAGCAGCTGGCACATTCTATGTTTTTTCTTCACTCCCAGATCAGTATGGAAGCTTGGGAAATGCTCGATGAATAGATCGATGGACTGATAACATCGACGTACAATTTTTATAATTACTAGCATGGGCCCGGGACATTGTTCCCGAGGGAATTTCGGGAAATCCTCTCTTAGAGCTCCCTTACACTCCAAAAGGGAACCTACATGCCAATAGGGCCAATAGGGATCAACGGATCAAGACACTCGCGCACATCCATTTCAAGGTTAGATAAAACTAAATCCAGAATTCTTCCCATATTATTAGTAACACCATTAAATTGCTTAAGATTGTGGGTAGATATCTCATCTACCAATGAACATTCGTCAGAAGATTTGTAGTTAGAAGGTGAGAACGAAAAGTCATTGTCGCGAATCCAAGTAATACCACTCAAATTAAAGTCACCTACTATTAAGTACTTATCGAGAGGTTTCTGTAACATAATATCGTTGAGTTTAGTCAAGAAATTTGATAATTGGCCAGAAAAAGATAATCCCCGATTTTGATTACATAAATATAACACACATATGTTAAAAATATCAGTGGAATTATTTGCACGTGATTTGAGAGTTAATGATAGCCACAGATCTTCAGCAGTAGAATTAAATGAGGGTTGCGGTAAAACACACAGATTTCTTTTTGTAGCTATAAGTACACCCCCGCCTCGTAACTGCCCTCTCGCCTCGTAATCACGATCGCGACGCCAAACAACATACCTATCATCAAATAACTCTGTGTCAAGAATTCCCTCAAGCAACCAGGACTCCGTAAGAATTATGACGTCATAAGAGTGGAGTCTCACATTTCTTGAAAGAGTTGTAGTTTTCGTACGGAGTCCACGAACGTTCTGGTAATAAACTGAAATGTTATTAGACTGATTTAATGATACGGATGTACTACCACCCATAATTATGTCTTGTGTAATAAAAACAGAGTAAAAATATGACAATTGATATTAGTAAAAACATCGTACAATAACCCAAACCAATGTAAAGAGATATCAGACGTTTATATGGAGACAAAAACGCAGATGTCCGTACGAATATCCTATATAAAATGTTTACGTAAACAATAACTACTGCCACGAGTCTGTGCATATCGATGTGAAATAACAAACGGAGAAGTGAGTAAAAGAGCTGATAATATGCGGTAATACCCATAAGAGTGAAAGAAATAGATAATATTGCGAGAGAACAACATTTTAATAAAGCATTGCAGTTACAAAAATAGGTTGGAATGCGGAGCAAGCAACAAAGAACGCTAAGTAATATGGAGAAAAGGATTATTGCAGTAGCATTAGTTGAATGAATAGACAAGGTCAACAAGCGGTCGGCCACCGGCTTCGCAGGTAAAAAACGAGAACAATAGCGAGGATTCTCGCAACTCGTAAACAAGTCAATAAACTTTAGTTGTGCTGATTTTTTTAACAAGACGATCATAACACTTTCTATATAAAGAAAATAAAAAAACTTTAAAGAAATTATTTTACATAAAAAACAAGTTATAAAAGTCTGTTTAAATCACTTTCAGAATTTATGACATGTATGCGAGAATTATCGTCTTTGCGAACGTGGATTTTACAAAACTTGACCCATATATATCGGTAACCTTTGTCTTTCAAAGTTGATTTAACTTTTGTTAGCAGTTGCTTAGATTGGGACGTTAAGTGATCGTTAAAAAATACTCTCTGCGAGCTGTCAAATCCAATATCTCGGGCTGTTAATGATTTACAAGCACGGGCAGCCGAAATAAAATCTTCCTTGATGTATCTGTTACAAAAAGTCATAAGAATAGACTTTTCTTTCGAGTTGTAAGATGGTATGCGAGACACATAATTAATTTGTGATTTAAACTATTTGACGGTTTTTATATACAGATAGCAGCGCCACCTACCGGGTCCTATATCCCTGTGGCGCCGCCTATCGTGCCACAGCAACAACACTAATTCGCGAGATCAAGATAGATGGCGCATGAAATAATTATACAAATTTCCATACAACAACGTGCTAAAAAGAAACTAAACTTTAAAATATAAATTAAAATAAAGAAAAAAAAAACAGTCATTGCCGCGTAGAATTAATGTAACTGGCCGGGACTAACGGTTTAACATGCCTTCCAAATTGCGATAATGCATTTTTGGTCACCCATCCCATATCCTACCGCTGCGAAAGTTGCTTAACTAAGCGCCCGAAGTGACCTAAATTATGGCGTTTAAGCTACTAAGCACCCGAAGTGACCTAAATCATGACGTTTAGGCACCAAAAGTGACCTAAATTATGACGTTTAGGCACCCGAAGTGACCTAAATTATGAGCGGCCCGTGTCCCGCGTTACACTACACTCCATCATCACTGAGTAGTCATTTAGTGTCGAGCCCGCGATCGATGCAAAAGCAGAATTTAAAAAAGAAACTTAACTAATTACACTAAAATTAAACGAAAAATGAACATTTTCACAAATTCTCTTTGAGTCATTGCCCAATAGAATTAATGTAACTGCCGGGACTAACAGTCATCACGTGTCTTCTGAATTCCAATAATGCATTTTTGGTCACCCATCCCATAACCTACCACTGCCAAACTCCCACTAAACGCCCGAAGTGACTTAAATTATGACGTTTTAAGCTACTAAGAACCCGAAGTGACCTAGAATATACCTTATAGGAAAGTATCCAACCCGGTCGCGTGCGCAACTCCAAGCCCTCAGTCGACGCCGGAACGCCGCACTCTACAGAAGCAGCCCCCCCCGCCGAGCGGACAGTCTCCCGCGTTACACTACACTCCATCATCACTGAGTAGTCATTTAGTGTCGAGCCCGCGATCGATACAAAAGCAGAATTTAAAAAAGAAACTTAACTAATTACACTAAAATTAAACGAAAAATGAACATTTTCACAAATTCTCTTTGAGTCATTGCCCAATACAATTAATGTAACTGCCGGGACTAACAGTCATCACGTGTCTTCTGAATTCCAATAATGCATTTTTGGTCATCCATCCCATAATCTACCACTGCCAAACCCCCACTAAACGCCAGGAGTGACTTAAATTATGACGTTTTAAGCTTCTAAGCACCCGAAGTGACCTAGAATATACGTTATAGGAAAGTATCAAACCCGGTCGCGTGCGCAACTCCAAGTCCGCAGTCGACGCCGGAACGCCGCACTCTACAGAAGCAGCCGCCGCCCCCCCCGCCCGCCGAGCGGCCAGTGTCCCACGTTACACTACACTCCATCATCACTGAATATCTATATAACCAACACTCGTTGTGCAAGAACCCTGTTGTAACCTGTCCACAGTTCAATCTTTTCGAGTGAGTATTTTATAATCATTTGTGTCACTGTCAATCCACGGGAAACGGTTGGAACTTGTCGTAAGTTCCAACGTCCATAAGGTTCCTTTTCCCGTGGATTGATTGTGCTTATTATAAGCTAAGTAAACTGGTATGATTCTGAACGACTTAAGCGCCAATGACCATAAGGTACCTTTTGCAATGGATTGAAACATTTATTCACAATAAATAGGCTTTGCAAAGTAGTTAGTAGTTATTATTTGTATCTATACAAGACTGTGTTTTAGTGAGTGTCATTCGACATTTCTTCTTATCAGTGGATGTTCCGAAATGCTAGTAGTTTGCAGCTTTGATATTTATAACTAGTTTTTGCCTGCGGCTTTGCCCGCTTGAATTTTCCACGGGAACAGTGCTTTTTCCGGAATTAACAAATAAACAAACTCACTTTCGAATTCTAACTTCTTAACTAATATTAGAAATGCGAAAGTGAGTTTGTTTATTTGTTACCTCTTCACGCTTTATCTACTGAACCAATCTTCCTGAAATTTCGCATACACATTGTTAGAAGTACGGAGAAGGACATAGGGTACCTTTCATCCCGGGAAAAAGCATTGTTCCCGAGGGAACTTCACGCGGACAAAAGCTAGTTTATAATATTAGTAAGGATTCACCTATTTGGACTGTGTCAGGCCCCACAAATGCCCCGAGCCGCGGCCATCACTATCAATATCCAACGTATGCTCCCGCTCATTCCGAGCTCGGCCTACAGTCGAGGCGTCACTTTCGCATTTATAATATTAGTTAGGATAAGGATTCACCTATTTGGACTGTGTCAGACCCCACAAATGCCCCGAGTCGCGGCCATCACTATCAATATCCAACGTATGCTCCCGCTCATTCCGAGCTCGGCCTACAGTCGAGGCGTCACTTTCGCATTTATAATATTAGTTATGATAAGGATTCACCTATTTGGACTGTGTCAGACCCCACAAATGCCCCGAGCCGCGGCCATCACTATCAACATCCAACGTATGCTCCCGCTCATTCCGAGCTCGGCCTACAGTCGAGGCGTCACTTTCGCATTTATAATATTAGTATAAGGATTCACCTATTTAGACTAGTGTATAGAACCGGGAAATCCCGGTACTGAAAATCCCGGGATTTCCGGTTTTTTGTGGCGGTAATAGAACCGGGAATTAAAATACAAGAACCGGGATTTTCGGTACTTTCGGGATTTAAAAAAAAAATATGGGTTTGCTCTTGACCACAATCTTTCCCGAGGACAGAGATGAGGTCAAACTACTAAAACTACTATTCAAATCGTAAATTATTCTATGTTCTATGCGTTTTCAACGCAAAGAACTCATTGTTTGTTTTTGTAATTAAGTATTTATACGGGTTTAAATATATGGCAACACTGACGCTATGCGCGGCGAACGGTGTAGGAGCAGAACTCCAAATGATTCGGAAGGACTGATGTTAGATCGATGTGGCTCTTTTCGAGAATGGAGGCGATCGTTGGCGACATTTATCATAAGTTTATGGTCATCTTCTTAGTGTTCCATTCCATCCACCAGTGTGGAGCCAGAAAAGATTTATTCTTCAGCTGGCCTGCTGTGTAATAAAATAAGATCGCGTTTAGGTCATGTAACTTTGGACGCGTTGATCTTTTTGATCTTTTTTTCTATATTACAAAGAAAAAAAAATCTTTTAAAATGACCAAATAATTTATCTGTGATTGCTAGATTTTATTTGATTGTTAGATGTAAATCTGTTAGCGTAGATTTTATTTGAATGTTATATCTATTTGATTTGAATATTTTTTGTAATTTTATTGTTCATACTAGTTTCACGGCGTTAATTAAGAGTAGATACTTTCAATTGTGGTCTGATTTTAACTAGATAATTAATAAATACTAAGTTTTACTGTTGCTAAAGGCTGATTCTTAATAAGTCATTAATACTATCCTAATCCTAACTAATATTATAAATGAGTTTGTTTGTTTGTCTTCACGCTTCATCTACTGAACCAATCTTCCTGAAATATCGCATACACATAGCTGGAAGTACGGAGAAGGACAAAGGGTACCTTTCATTCCGGGAATAAGCACTGTTCCCGTGGGAAATTCACGCGGGCGAAAGCTAGTTATAAATAAAGGTAAATTAATTATTGTTGAAAAAAAAAATTGAAAGTACCGAAAATCCCGGGAATCCCGGTTCCAGCATAGTCCGGTACCGAAAATCCCGGTTCCTTGAAATATATCCGGTTCTCGATACACTAATTTAGACTGTGTCAGGCCC
Organism: Ephestia elutella; assembly: GCA_018467065.1. Classification (NCBI taxonomy): domain Eukaryota; kingdom Metazoa; phylum Arthropoda; class Insecta; order Lepidoptera; family Pyralidae; genus Ephestia; species Ephestia elutella. The sequence continues at coordinate 3,621,836 of CM031587.1, read as the reverse complement.
CACAAATGCCCCGAGTCGCGGCCATCACTATCAATATCCAACGTATGCTCCCGCTCATTCCGAGCTCGGCCTACAGTCGAGGCGTCACTTTCGCATTTATAATATTAGTTATGATAAGCATTCACCTATTTGGACTGTGTCAGGCCCCACAAATGCCCCGAGCCGCGGCCATCACTATCAACATCCAACGTATGCTCCCGCTCATTCCGAGCTCGGCCTACAGTCGAGGCGTCACTTTCGCATTTATAATATTAGTATAAGGATTCACCTATTTAGACTGTGTCAGGCCCCACAAATGCCCCGAGCCGCGGCCATCACTATCAATATCCAACGTATGCTCCCGCTCATTCCGAGCTCGGCCTACAGTCGAGGCGTCACTTTCGCATCCATACTAATATTATAAATGCGAATGTTTGGATGTGAGTTTGTGAGTTTTTTGAATTTGTGAGTTTGTGAGGATGTTTGTTACTCAATCACGCAAAATCTACTGGACGGATTTCGATGAAATTTGGTACAGAGGTAGATAATGACCTGGAATAGCACATAGGCTACTTTTTATCCCGGGGAAAAGCACTGTTCCCGTGGGAAATTCACGCGGGCGAAGCCGCGGGCAAAAGCTAGTTTATAATATTATGATAAGCATTCACCTATTTGGCCTGTGCCAGGCCCCACAAATGCCCCGAGCCGCGGCCATCACTATCAACATCAAACGTGTGCGCGCGCGCATTCCGTCGCGAACTGGGCCTGCAGTGGGGGCGGCGCGCGGACGCACGACTCGTGCACTCTCACTTCGCGCCCGTGCGCACGCTGCGCACGAATGATGACGATGCTTACTTCACGCACACTATCTTCCATGTGAGTATTGTTATTTATTAACTTTTATCACTTTTTGAAAAAAAAAAAAAATATATTAATTGACATTTAACATAAGTATGTACATAAATTGGTGGCCTGTGGTGTGGCCCTGGCCCCTGGCCTGTGGTGTGGCCCTGGCCCCTGGCCTGTGGTGTGGCCCTGGCCCCTGGCCTGTGGTGTGGCCCTGGCCCCTGGCCTGTGGTGTGGCCCTGGCCCCTGGCCTGTGGTGTGGCCCTGGCCCCTGGCCTGTGGTGTGGCCCTGGCCCCTGGCCTGTGGTGTGGCCCTGGCCCCTGGCCTGTGGTGTGGCCCTGGCCCCTGGCCTGTGGTGTGGCCCTGGCCCCTGGCCTGTGGTGTGGCCCTGGCCCCTGGCCTGTGGTGTGGCCTGGCCCCTGGCCTGTGATGTGGCCCTAGAATAGCACCAACCCATCTCTTCCCGTGGGTGTCGTAAGAGGCGACTAAGGGATTTAAAAACACCGGAGGATGGGCAGCAGCATCTTTCCGCGTACTATGCCATCACACTGCGATCGCCAACCCGCCTGCCAAGCGTGGCGATTACGGCAAAACCCCCCATGGATAATATCCTTGGGGGAGGCCTTTGTCCAGCAGTGGACATCTTTAGGCTGAGAGAAGATGTACATAAATTAACATTCAAGGCATCTGTGTTGTCAGTTTGATTTTCCAATCAAGACTAAACTGAGTAGGTATATCCGAATGTTTGAATTTATTTAATTTTTCATAATATATTTGACCCCCCATTCAAGCCCCTTGGAAGTTGATTTTTGAAAAAGTATGTAGCCTATGTTTGACTCCGATTCTTCAACTATGTCCATACCAAATTTCATTAAAATCGGTCCAGCGGTTAACGGTGAAAGCGTAACAGACTTTTGCAATTTATAAGTCAAATAAATGAATATGAAATAAAATAGTATGGATATGATGTAAGAAATAAGTTACAGTCTGCGAGGCCTAAGCTGAGCTTTGCATATGTGGAAGTAATTTCGAATAGTAAGTGCGCAGGACAAGTGACGTCTCACACATCACGCTGGTTGTCAAAATGTTGTACAAACACTGCCTTTTAACACTATCTGTGTGCACTCACACAAATGCAAAGCTCAGCTTAGACCTCACGGACTGTACATATGTGTCTTTTATTTGTATCACACAATAATATAACATTTAACATATTAAACAATTATGGCCCATTTTAGACCATGGGTAAATATTTAAAAATCAACCTTATGTAACCATATATAAGATTCAATTTTAAATATTTATATTCATACGAGACAAGATACATATGAAATTATACTATTTTTTAATTATTTTTCAGCCAACGCAACAGCAACTGCTAGCAGCGACATCTTCCGGCGAAATTAGAGTGTTCAATCTCTTTTCTGGCGCGGAAGAGAACTCTTATCAAGTGCACGAGTCCTACATATGTCATATGCAGGTGAATGACTTGCTTATTAAGGGCTCTCAGTAAGTGAAAATGGCAATATTGGCTGTTTTCTATAAGCTGCTGTTTAAAAAATTGAAGAGTTTTCGCCCTGAAATTTCTGATATGTATTGTAGAACGTATGTTTAAAGGGAGGACTGTTTCCAAAACAAGATGGGAAAAATTTTGCTCGATAGAAAAAAATCCTGAAGTTACCTCTAAAATTTCATATGAATACAGATAACATCCGTGTTTTATAATAAAAAATGTTTTAAAATCACCAACACAAAGGTATTTTACCTTTTCGATTTCGTGACTGATTTAAATTTTTGAAAAACTAAACATTTCTATTAACTTTTTGATAAAAATGTGAATGGCGCGCAACCGGGACGTCCCCCCCCCCGCCTCAGCCGCTTCATATGAATTTTCGCTGACCGCCTAACCCCCCTTAATGAGGGATATCGCGTTCAAATATTCCACCGGATGTCAGCAGTAAGGACAGACAACTGTCAGATGGTACAACGCTGTCAATGTCAAAATCAAATGACAGGATTGTACCATTGACATAATCACACTTGCCAGTAGCGCCAACTAGTGAGGGTAAATTCGATAACTGTCATTGGCTATCCCGACGTGATAGCACGTGAGTGACCCGTTTTTAATGTAAGGGAAATTACTCATTAAACAAGGCCGAATACGAATTGGGCTCGAAAAGCAGTGGTCGTTTCGAAATGCTAGTAGTTTGTAGCTTTGAGATTTTTAATCAATACATATAATATAACTAACTGGTCTTTGTCTGTACATAGAAGATTTTTGGGGAAAATAAAGTATGAGGGGTCTTTATGGTCAATAGAAGCCAAAACCAGTTTATGTAGAATTTTTTGAGCCGAATGATTTTTCATTCGATATCCATTATTCCGTATTTTTGAATTGTCTTTGTCGAATAATTCGCAACGAGTGGTCTAGGCCACTCGTTTTCGTATGATTTGGTGGTCGAACGTTTTTTACGTCAAAATCATGAATGACATAGACAACCGGATACGGATATGTATGAAGTCTATAAGAATTTCCATTTTTGCGTTCCGTTTAACACTTACGTTCTCTTTGATTGAAAATTTACGAACAATTTTTTTACGATTCGTTACCGATTCGGTATTCGTTGCGTAGAATGGAGCAGAAATTATTTCTCGCATTATTTTCATATCACTGGCAACATTGCTAGACGAGTGATTTCAAAAATACGGCTTTTATGTTTTTAGTGACATAGTAGGACGAGTGCGACATAATAGTCTATTCGTTTTCAGCGGTATGTCACACTTTCAAAAATAGGGCCCCTGGACATTTGATGCGGTTTCACTGTTGTATTATCGAAGGTCTAACTTAAAATCTGGCGTAAGTTTCGTCTTGATGCGCCGCTTAGAGCCTGAGATATGCGCAGACGAAGTCGCGGGCACAGGCTAGTATAATTATTTGTTTTTGACGTGAAATCAAGTTTAAATAAAGCATTTTAGATTTTCAGAAAAGTATATAATCCTAACTAATATTATAAAAGCGAAAGTGAGTTTGTTTGTTTGTTATCACTTCACGCTTCATGTACTGAACCAATCTTCTTGAAATTTTGCATACACATAGTTAGAAGTACGGAAATGGACATAGGGTACCTTTCATCCCGGGAAAAAGCACTGATCCCGTGGGAAGAGAAATTCACGCGGGCGAAGCCGCGGGCAAAAGCTAGTAATAATAATAAATTTTTCTTTATTGTGACAACAGGGCCCACATGTTAGTAAAATACATCTTAAAAACTAGTTGTTAGTAAAGATTATGTATGTTGTATATGTGAAGCGGTGGTGGCCGAGTGGTAGGGCGCCCGCCTGTGGATACAAAATCCCAGGTTCGAATCCTGCCCGGGCTACATGAGTTTGTATACCAATCTGACTCATGTTAGTTTTCATCGACCACCACTTGCTTCCGGTGAAGGAAAACATCGTGAGGAAACCTGCACTCTGGTTGATGACTATCAGCTAGTGTGTGAAATGGAGAAGGCAATGGCAAACCACTCCATTAAAATTGCCATGAGAGTCGTTGTGTGTGTTTTATTCCATATAATGACCACGACCCTCAGTCATGAGGAAATACGACTAAAAAGAAAAAAGATATGTGAAAGAGCCTATAAAAGTTAAATATTTGAGCAAAGTTTAGTATTTAGAATTTCTCGTTTGTTTCAGGCGAGCAGAGACGGGTTATTGCTATTAGCGTCAACACCGACCACGTGGCGACCTCTATCGGCGCTTTGGAACATGAAGGAGTTTGAACAATTGTAAGTACAAAGTCGAAGTCAATTGTTGTTACTTAAATTGGCTTCAAAATAGTCGTTAATCCTAATCCTAACTAATATTATAAAAGCGAAAGTGAGTTTGTTTGTTACCTCTTCACGCTTTATCTACTGAGCCAATCTTCCTGAAATTTCGCATACACATAGTTAGAAGTACTGAGAAGGTTATAGGGTACCTTTCATCCCGGGAAAAGCACTGTTCACGCGGGCGAAGCCGCGGACAAAAGCTGGTAGCTATATATTTTGTTCCACGAAAGCCGACAAACCGTTTCACAGTTTGGCAGAGTCAAACTTATAATATGTTTTGTTTAATTCTACTAATATTATAAATGCGAAAGTTTGGATGTGAGTTTGTGACTTTGTGAGGATGTTTGTTACTCAATCACGCAAAATCTACTGGACGGATTTCCATGAAATTTGGTATACGGGTAGAAAATTACCGGGAATAGCACATAGGGTACTTTTCATCGCGAAATTCCCAAGGAGCGACGCCCCGGGGCGTGGCTAAAAAAATGTTTCATTCCAGATTCCAGTTAGAAAATGAAGAGTATGTGGAATTCTCAAAAATGTCCGATGATCGCATCATCGGCACCAAAGGGGAGACGGCGACCATCTTCGACACCCTGACCGGCCGGGAACTGATGACCCTGACCCCCGCCATTAGCAACCAGTACGCCAAGAATAGGGCTACTTTCAACCCTAGCGACGAATTGGTGCTATCAGGTAAGCTGACTAATAGATTAAAAAGAAATTGTCCGCCATCTTGGATCACAAAACAGGAAAAAATAAGTCCAAAATCTTCGATCGATAAAATAAGTGTTAATTTCGTAATCGGCATCCCCAAAAACCTCTAAAACGATACCCATTAGAAAATAAAGAGATATATAAAAAACATCGGCACCAAAGGAGAGATGGCGACCATCTTCGACACCCTGACCGGCAGGGAACTGATGACCCTGACCCCCGCCATTAGCAACCAGTACGCCAAGAATAGGGCCACTTTCAACCCTAGCGACGAATTGGTGCTATCAGGTAAGCTGACTAATAGATTAAAAGAAATTGTCCGCCATCTTGGATCACAAAACAGGAAAAAATAAGTCCAAAATCTTCGATCGATAAAATAAGTTAATTTCGTAATCAGCATCCCCAAAAACCTCTAAAACGATACCCATTAGAAAATAAAGAGATATATAAAAAACATCAGCACCAAAGGAGAGATGGCGACCATCTTCGACACCCTGACCGGCAGGGAACTGATGACCCTGACCCCCGCCATTAGCAACCAGTACGCCAAAAATAGGGCCACTTTCAATCCTAGCGACGAATTGGTGCTATCAGGTAAGCTGACTAATAGATTAAAAAGAAATTGTCCGCCATCTTGGATCACAAAACAGGAAAAAATAAGTCCAAAATCTTCGATCGATAAAATAAGTGTTAATTTCGTAATCAGCATCCCCAAAAACCTCTAAAACGATACCCATTAGAAAATAAAGGGATATATAAAAAACATCAGCACCAAAGGAGAGATGGCGACCATCTTCGACACCCTGACCGGCCGGGAACTGATGACCCTGACCCCCGCCATTAGCAACCAGTACGCAAAGAATAGGGCCACTTTCAACCCTAGCGACGAATTGTTGCTATCAGGTAACATATCTCCCGTGTGCAAGAACAAATTTGCTAAAGTTTGCCCCCATGTCACGAGCTATAAGGATTGTTAACGTTATCGCTAATGAAGTAGATATTTTTAATGTTAGTTTACCGAAGGTCATGGTAGTCGTTCAGAAATACCTAGAAACGCATTGATTTATGTACGTACCTGTACCTACCCATTGTATTTTTCTGTATTACATAATAGTTTTTATAGAATGCTAATAACATTGCTTTGGTGTGTACTGTAATAATGTTATTATGTTTTTTAAATAAATATCCTTACTGGATTGACAGATAAAAAATACTTAGTCCGCCATCTTGGATCTCGAAATGGGACAAAATAAGTATAAAATCTTCGATCGGTAAAACAGGTGTCAAATTCGTAATCAGCATCCCCAAGAACCTCTAAAACGATACCCATTAGAAAATGAAGACGTATGTAATTTTCAAAATTATCGTCATCGGCCCAAAGGAGAGACGGCTACCATCTTCGACATGCTGACCGGAAGTGTGTGTCAATTTTGTAATCAGCATCCCCGAAAACCTAGGAAACGATATCCGTATTGTTAATAAAAAAAATATATATTATCCGCCATCTTTGTTCCAAAAATGATACACCTATTACCAATTAAAAAAAAAGAATGTCTTTGATTCGAAAATAAATAGCATTTTCGTAATCAGCATCCCTAAAAACCTCGACAACGATATCTATAACACTAAATAAAAAAATGTCCGCCATCTTTGATCCAAACATAATGAGCCAAAAATATAAAAGTGACACGAATTACGCGATTTAAATGTTTTACAGTGAGCGCAACATTCATATTATTTGTTTAAAGTAAAATATATTTTACCGAAAAATTCCGGCCAAATATCACTTTTTATTTTGTAAGTTATGTGAAGCAGTGGTGGCCGAGTGGTGGCGCCTGTGGCTGCAAAAATCCCAGGTTCGAATCCTGCCCGTGCCACATGAGTTTGTATACCAATCTGACTAATGTTAGTTTTCATCGACCACCACATGCTTCCGGTGAAGGAAAACATCATGAGGAAACCTCCAGTTGATGACTATCAGCTAGTGTGTGAAATGGAGAAGGCAATGGCAAACCACTCCATTAATATTTCCAAGATAGTCGTTGTGTGTGTTTCATTCCATATAATGACCACGACCCTCAGTCATGAGGTATACGAGTAAAGAGAGAGATTTGAACTTTCCGCGCCCCGGGCACAGGGCGGGCGCTTCATAGAAACGGCGCGTCAAATATGCCTACTACTACAAATGAAACTGTATATCCGTGAACACGTCAGTAACACGTCAATGTGTGCGTTTTCATAGTCGAACGTCCCACAGTTACACAAGAACGGGGGAGAAGTGCGGAAGGAGCGGGGGTGCCATATTGCGGGAGGGGCAGGGAGTTTCCTTTCTGTACGTAGTACTAATATTAATTCTGTGCCCCGGGGCTTCGCTCCCGTGGAAATTTCGGGATAAAAAGTAACACATGTCCTATTCCCGGTATTTTCCTACCCGTATACCAAATTTCATCGAAATCCGTCCAGTAGATTTCGCGTGATTGAGTAACAAACATCCTCACAAATTCACAAACTCACATCCAAACTTTCGCATTTATAATATTAGTTAGGATTATTGTTAGTTATACTGAGCGGTATAACCAATCAGTTTGTCCATTTTGTTACATGTATCTCTCTCAGCCGAAAGACGTCCACTGCTGGACAAAGGCCTCCCCCAAGGATTTCCATCAACCATAGGGGTTTTGCCGTAATCGCCACGCTTGGCAGGCGGGTTGGCGATCGCAGTGTGATGGCATAGTACGCGGAAAGATGCTGCTGCCCATCCTCCGGTGTTTTAGATCCCTTAGTCGCCTCTTACGACACCCACGGGAAGAGATGGGTTGGTGCTATTCTAGGGCCACACCACAGGCCAAATGTATAACCAATAACATAACTAAATGTATAAATATTATAATTTCAGACGGCGTTCTATGGGACGTGAACACCGGCAAGGAAATCCATAAGTTTGATAAACTGAACCAAACGCACAGCGGGGTGTTCCATCCCAATGGACTGGAGGTAATCCATAGAGTTAGATTTTTTTATTTTCCATAGAGTCCTACGGAAACGGGATGTCAGATATATAGAAAAAATATAGATATATAGAAATTTCTATATAAATAAGTAGTACCTTTTTACACGACTGACCAAAAAAGGAGTGTTATGTTTTCAGGGTTCATGTATGTAAGTATGTATGTATGTAAGTTTCTTTATTCCACCATAAGTCCTGAACGGCTTAACAGATTTTGATGTGAGATGTATTTTTAGATTCCTTGCATTCTTCCGAGTGACATAGGCTATATGACGTCAACATAAAAACAAAATGGCGGGTTATATATGCGATAAATAGCAGACCAAAAAAATAAAATTTGATCAATCTTATCGAGTGGGGTATCAAATTGAAGGGCTTTAAAAGGCGATTTCAAAAATGTATATAACTTATATGTTTGTATGTACTTATTGAGCAAAAACTCGTCAGTCGTGTTTTTTATTTTTAATAATTGGCTTGTTACTTAGTGTTCCTATGTTTTCTATGTATGTATTTCTTGTGTACAAAAATAACACAAGGCAACAGCATTTTGGTTGCTCAAAAGCTACTTGGTTTTTTTGATAGACCTATATGTCTGGAATATAGGTCCAATTATGAATTTCCCCCATCAGCTCAGATTTCAGAAAAAAATTGTGTCAAAAATTCAAAATTCTGTGTTTCGCTACTAGTTTGGGATAGTATTGTAATTAGTAGTTCTATAATTTTTGACATGGTTTGTAGCTGTAAATATTATAATATTGTTCAATGTTACACAGCAATTTAATTTTAAATATTACAATTATTCTTTCCCCCAAAAAACTTTTTTGAAAGTAATGATAATTTCTCCATACAAGGACTATAACTGTAAAATGTACCTTGACCGATCCCTTATTCTAATTAATATAAATTTAATTCCATTCAAATTTGCTCAAATGTATTGCCTTAAGGCGTTAAGTCAACCATTTGTACATATTTTTAGGGTTCCGTACCTCAAAAGGTAAAAACGGAACCCTTATAAGATCACTTTGTTGTCCGTCTGTCTGTCAAACTTTTTTTTCTCAGGAACGCTTAAATGTATCAAGTTGAAATTAATACTGAATATTCGGATCCATGGTCTCTTTTAGCAAAAAAATAATCAAAATTATACGTCAACGCGATCAGGAGATATTACCGTAAATGTTGCCATTTTTTTTGCATATTTTGCGATTTCACAGCGCAATTAAAACCTATGGGGTACTTCCCGTTGACCTAAAATTCTGAAATTTGGCAATGAGCAAGGTCTAACAGTACTTATACTGGAATAAATCTGAAGATTGTAAATATGTTGTTGGAAGTCCGAAAAAATGTGTTACAAACTTATTTTTTGCGCTCGAAGCAGTATGAATCCTAAGGATCGAACTGCAAAGTTATGTTTGTTTTTGAAACTAGTTGGTCTTTTAGTTCGAACTATAATGTGAGATGCTTTGTGTGTACGGAACCCTCGGTGCGCGAGCTTGACTCGCACTTGGCCCGTTTTTTTTTGTGATTTTATGCAATAAAGTTTTAAATAAATATGGGTACGTTCTTATTCACATTATGTCCATCACATTAGCCTAATATAAAATGTGTAATGTTAAAATTTCAGGTAATATCAAATACAGAAGTATGGGACCTTCGGACGTTCCATTTGCTTAGAACAGTGCCTACATTAGATAAAGCGGAGGTAAGTTTTTCATCACTAACATTTTCTAAACAATTTTTTTTAAAGCTGTTTAGGGGTCATCCATAAAGTACGTCACACGTTAAGGGGTCGAGGAAGTGTGACCATTGTGGGACAAGGGGTCCTGAATTTCGTGACGTGACGCTTTAAAATCTATATTTTCAACTATTAAAACATGAAATTTGAGCTATCTACCTATAATAAGTCATAAATAATTATCATTTATGTGTTTTTCACTTATTTTAGTCATTTCTAGTTGTAAATTACAAATTTGTGCGTCACGTGGAGGTCTCAAAAATTTGACCAATTTTGACAAGGAAAAAATAATGGAAATTTAATTCGTTTGACGACTTTATGGATTTAAAGCCTGTCCAGAAATATAAAAACCCTGAATTAGAGGCAGCACTTATGCGTTTTATATTGCAACATTATTGAAAGAAGTAGCGGATCCAATAGGTGGGAGCACGGGGGTCCGTGCCCCCCCCAAAACCCCGACTGCTATTTTGTGTACATATGTACTGTGGACCCAGGTTCCATAACAGTTCATATCAAGTTACGATTAGAGTTGTCAAAATAACAAGATTTAGTAGTAATAGTATTTTACGAGTTTGTTTCCAAAAAAATAATCCGCTACCATTAGTGATGATTCGTTCTCGAAATTTTCAAAGAACAAGCTGAAACTTCCTTAAAAATTTGTCGGAAACATTCTCGAGAACGGAAAACGGTGCCCTTCCCTTAGAAATAAAAATACTGGATCCGCCCTTGATCGAAAGTCAAACTTTGATAGGAGAAATGACAGATAGGTTTTTAAATTAGTTGCCAGTGTAAGAAATTAGTTCTATTGCTTTTCCGCAACATGGCGAGGGTTTTTATATTCCTGGTCAGGCTATAATTCGTGTGTCCCTGTGGTGAAAAACGGTCTTTCTGATAGGACACTTAATTTTTTATTTTTTTTTTTCTTTGATTTTTGAGCATCGCAGATGCAATTAGTACTAAAGTACTTTCATATATAAATTAGATACGGTGAAGATTTTCGATGTGCAGGTTTGAAATGCGATAGCTCAGTTGGAAGAGCAAGGTCGTATAAAGACCTGGTCGCGGGTTCAAGTCCTGCTCGCATGGAATTTTTTCACCATATCTTATTTCTATATGAGAGTACTTTAGGACACTTAATATTTACATATTATTTGACGACCTCCATGGCCTAACGGTTATCACGCCAGACTGCCACACCGGAGGTCCCGGGTTCGATCCCCGGTCAGGTCAAGATGGAAAATGATCTTTTTCAGATTGGCCTGGGTCTTGGATGTTTATCTATACAGGGTGTTTTTTAAATCATTGGCATCCTTTCTACTGGTGAAAGTACTCATGAACATGAGCAACTTTTTGTATGGGACCGACTCAATCCGATGGAAAAAAAAAATCAGCTGTTCCATACAAATTCCATACAGGAAAATAGTATGGAACAGCTGATTTTTTTTTCCATCGGCCATGATGATGCCAATGATTTAAAAAACATTCTGTATATGTATTTGTCATAAAATATAGTATCGTTGAGTTAGTATCCCATAACACAAGTCTCAACTTACTTTGGGGCTAACTCAATCTGTGTGATTTGTCCGTATATATATTTATATATTTACATATTATTTATTGATGATGTGTAGGTGGTGTTCAACCCGTCCTGTTCAGTTCTGTACGCGGTGTGTTCGGACCAGGACTCGGAAGAACGAAGCCAGTTCGACACCAGCTTCAGGACACTTGACGCCTACGACTATTCCAGCATAGGTATGATAGTAATTTGGTTTGTTTGTTTGTAAACTCTTTATTGCACATACACACAAGAAAAATACAAAACATAGTGACACAAAGAGAGAGGCGTACAATAGCGGACTTATCCCAAAAAGGGATTTCTTCCAGTCAACCAAGTGTTTGAAAGGAATATTTGAATGAATTAAGAAGGGAAGCGTAAGGCAAAAATAAGAAAAAGAATAGAAGAACACAAAAATACATAACATAAAACATGAACTACACACAAATATATATATACACAATACATAAATACATACACACTCAAATGTCTAAAGAATCTTTATATAAACTTAACTAAACTTCGTAATTTTGACTAATTTGACTGTACTTTCCTCTCAGCAGTGGTCGTTCCGAAATACTAGTAGTTTGTAGCTTTGAGACAAAATGTACTATGTTTTTGTACAAATTTCAATAAAGAATTTTTCATTTTGATTTTGTAAATACACAAAAATTTTATTAAATTATTTTTAAAATACGCGGCTTCGCTCGCGTGATTTTCCCACGGGAACCGTGCATTTTCCCGGGATGTAAGGTACCCTATGTCCTTCTCAGTACTTCTAACTATGTGTATGCGAAATTTCAGGAAGATTGGTTCAGTAGATAAAGCGTGAAGAGGTAACAAACAAACAGAGAAACTAACTTTCGCATTTATAATATTAGTTAGGATCTAAAATTAAAAACAAAATTAAAATAAATTAGGTTTGTGGTCAATCATTAAAATCGGTCAGACTCGAATAGGTATTCCTCCACTTCTTCTTTTCGAGTGTGTTATCACTAACACTGGTGTCAGATTTTATTCAAGTCTCCTAAAGGCATCTGACATGACTTTTACGACTACCATCTAGTGGCAGTAGCCGTATACACACTAGTAAACTAAACAGTCAGCCAATGTGCAGGTTTCCTCACGATGTTTTCCTTCACCGGAAGCAGGTGGTGGTCTATGAGAAAACTACCATACATGAGTCAGATTGGTCTACAAACTCATGTGACACAGTATTTGAACCCGGGTCCTATCCGACCTCAGGCGGGTGTCATTACTACTTGGCCACCACCGCTTCCTCCACTGAATTATATGATTTGTTTACAAGAAAATTGAACAGTAGGCGTTAAAAAAGATAAAAGATCATCTTTAATTCCCGAAATTCCCACTTTTCCCATTTATATTTCAATGCGAAAGTGAGTTTGTTCATTTGTTTGTTACCTCTTCACGCTTTATCTACTGAACCAATCTTCCTGAAATTTCGCATTCACATAGTCAGAACTACAGAGAAGGACATAGGGTACCTTTCATCCCGGGAAAAACACTATTTCCGTGGGAAATTCACGCGGGCGAAGCCGCGGGCGAAAGCTAGTTCTACTATAAATATATTATACCTCTCCGAGAGGGGGCGCCTGGGGTCTTGTAGTACAGGTTTAGACCTAGTTCAAGCTCCAATCTCCACAAAATTATATGTACCTTAGATATCTAAGCTTTTTTTATACTGCCTAAAACAATTTTGTGGCGAAAAATAAAGATTTATTATACTACTAGCTTTCGCCCGCGTGAATCTCCCACGGGAACCGTGCCTTTTCCCGGGATGAAAGGTACCCTATGTCCTTCTCAGTACTTCTAACTATGTGTATGCGAAATTTCAGGAAGATTGGTTCAGTAGATAAAGCGTGAAGAGGTAATAAACAAACCAACAAACAAACTCACTTTCGCATTTATAATATTAGTTAGGATTATTATTATAATTCCGGACGACCTCCGCCTAACGGTTATCACGCCAGACTGCCACACCGGAGGTCCCGGGTTCGATCCCCGGTCAGGTCAAGATGGAAAATGATCTTTTTCAGATTGGCCTGGGTCTTGGATGTGTATCTATATATGTATTTGTCATAAAATATAGTATCGTCGAGTTAGTATCCCATAACACAAGTCCCGAACTTACTTTGGGGCTAACTCAATCTGTGTGATTTGTCCGTATATATTTATTTATTTACTTTCTCGCAGCGACGATCGAAGTGAAACGCAACATATATTCGCTGGGCGTGTCGCGGTGGGGCGCTCAGATAGCGTTAGTGGAGAATGTCGGCGACATCGACCGCGTGCAGGAATCCTGTGTCAAGGTGTACGATGTGGGCCGGCGGAGGGACCGCGACGATGACGCGGTAACGTATATTTTATTTATTTTATTTTATTTATTAAGGTGTGTAAAACAGGTTACAGCCATTACATTATAAAAAATAACAATTTAAGTTAGTATGGAACTAGGTTATAGCCCAAAATATACACACAGACACACAGAAGGTTTCAAAAATATAGAAACGTAAAAACATTAAAATAATAAGTATAAAGCAAGTTCAAAATAAATAAGATATTAGAAGTAGGTAGTTAAGTGAATTAATTATTATCTAATAAACATTTTAGCACACTAGATCTAAAACTACCCAGGCTAGCTCCAAAGATATCGAGTCCATTCTGCGAGATAGATAGATAGATAGATATCTGTTATATTATACTAGCTTTTGCCCGCGGCTTCGCCCGCGTGAATTTCCCGCGGGAACAGTGCTTTTTCCCGGGATAAAAAGTAGCCTATGTGCTATTCCAGGTCATTATCTACCTCTGTACCAAATTTCATCGAAATCCGTCCAGTAGATTTTGCGTGATTGAGTAACAAACATCCTCACAAACTCACAAATTCACAAACTCACATCCAAACTTTCGCATTTATAATATTAGTATGGATTATTTGTATGTATTGTATATACAGGGTGATTTTAAATCATTGGCATCCTTTCTACTGGTGAAAGTACTCATGAACATGAGCAACTTTTTGTATGGGACCGACTCAATCCGATGGAAAAAAAAATCTGCTGTTCCATACTATTTTCCAATACCTACTCACCCGAAATGTATAGAACAGCTGATTTTTTTTTCCATCGGATTGAGTCGGTCCCATACAAAAAGTTGCTCATGTTCATGAGTACTTTCACCAGTAGAAAGGATGCCAATGATTTAAAAACATCCTGTATATATATATTATTTATATATATATATTTATTTCTCTCTTTAGTCGTATTTCCTCATGACTGAGGGTCGTGGTCATTATATGGAGTGAAACACACAACGACTATCTTGGCAATATTAATGGAGTGGTTTGCCATTGCCTTCTCCATTTCACACACTAACTGATAATCATCAACCGGAGTGCAGGTTTCCTCACGATGTTTTCCTTCACCGGAAGCAAGTGGTGGTCGATGAAAACTACCATGAGTCAGATTGGTATACAAACTCATGTGGCCCGGGCAGGATTCGAACCTGGGATTTTTCGAGCCCTACCACTCGGCCACCACCGCTTCATATTTATTGACCTCTACAGGGTGTTTTTTAAATCATGGGCATCCTTTCTACTGGTGAAAGTACTCATGAACATGAGCAACTTTTTGTATGGGACCGACTCAATCCGATGGAAAAAAAAATCAGCTGTTCCATACTATTTTCCAATACCTACTCACCCGAAATGTATGGAACAGCTGATTTTTTTTCCATCGGATTGAGTCGGTCCCATACAAAAAGTTGCTCATGTTCATGAGTACTTTCACCAGTAGAAAGGATGCCAATGATTTAAAAACATCCTGTATATTAATTTTTATTGTGGTATTTGTATTTATGTATTTAATTATATGTGATATTATTATTTCGGGTTAAAAAATATTTTTTCTCACAAGAAAAAATCACTCACATGAGAACTTACAAACTAGCTTATTTACTTAAGTATATGTACTTAGTACTAATACCTTTATTATACACCCACCTAAAATTTTCTGCATAACCCAAAGCACAGGGCGGGCGCTTCATAGAAACGGCGCGTCAAATATGCCTACTACTACTACAAATGAAACTGTATATCCGTGAACACGTCAGTAACACGTCAATGTGTGCGTTGTCATAGTCGAACGTCCCACAGTTACACAAGAACGGGGGAGAAGTGCGGAAGGAGGGGGGTGCCATATTGCGGGAGGGGCAGGGAGTTTCCTTTCTGTACGTAGTACTAATATTAATTCTGTGCCCAAAGGTTGGCTGGTAGATCCTATTGTACGTTTACTTTGTATTTTTGTACAATAAAGGTTTAATAAATAAATAAATAGATAGATAGATATATAGATCAACACTTTATTGTACCATTTACAGAAAGAACATACAAAATAGACAATAGTAAATATAAAAATGAGCGCAAAGGTGCCGATATATGTGGTGATATAGATGGCGTTAGTGGAGAATGTCGGCGACATCGATCGCGACCCTATTTTTGAAAGTGTGACATACCGCTGAAAACGAATAGACTATTATGTCGCACTCGTCCTATTGTGTCACTAAAAACATTCAAGCTGTATTTTTGAAATAATTCGTCTAGCAATGTTGCCAGTGATATGAAAATAATGCGAGAAACAATTTCTGATCCATTCTACGCAACGAAAACCGAATCGGTAACGAATCGTTAAAATGTTCGTAAATTTTCAATCAAAGAGAACGTGAGCGTTAAACGGAACGCAAAAATGAAAATACTAATAGACTCCGTCTATTTCCGTATCCGGTTGTCTATGTCATTCAAGATTTTGACGTAAAAATCGTTCGACTACTAAATCGTACGAAAACAAGTGGTCTAGACCACTCGTTGCGAAGATAATTCAAAAATACGGAATATCGAATGAAAAATCATTCGGCTCACGCTTTTTTGGAGTCACACTTTCAAAAATAGGGCCCCAGATCTCCCTCGCTTCCTCTACACTCATCACTCTCTTCATACATGCTCCCCGGTTATGGGTGCTCCTAATATCTCCCTTTTTAAGGAGCTCCGCAATCTGGTCGGAGTGCGTTCTACGAGGTCGACCCTCAACGGCGGATCCAGGATTTTTTTCTGGGGGGGGGCACAGGGACCGTGGCGGACTATGCATGTTTTGGGTGCAACAAATTCAATCAAGAAATGAACCAGATGGGCAGAAAAAATTGTTATTTCTATATTTAATATGCACTGTTATTGAATTTTCTCTTCACAGTAGGTACACAAAAAACAGTCTGGGGGGGGCACGTTTCGTGCCCCCCTGCCCCCCCTAAATCCGCTACTGTCGACCCTGACCAACTCTTCCATTCACCTCTGCTTTATAAATTTTCGTCAATCTCTACATCCATCCTCTCAACATGCCCAAACCATTGACATTAAACACCTGTGGCGGGTTTTGGAACCACAGGGGCACGTGCCCCCCAGACTGCTTTTTTGTGTACCAACTGTGGAGGGAGATTCCATGACAGTGCATATCAAAAAGAAATAACAGAAACGTGCCCCCCCCCAGACAGCATCAGGCAGGACTAGTGATGTGCCGTTTCCGCACAATTTCAAAGAAACAGCGGAAAGTTTCTTGGATTTTTTACGGAAATAACGGGAAATTTTCCTAAAAACCCGAGCACATCGCTAGGCAGGACGAATGTGCCCCTCCCAGAAAAAAATTCTGGATCCGCCGTTGCTCACCTTGTATTGTCTGGATACTACTTCGAGTAGGCGGCCGCCCGACCTCCAGGAATTCACAGACACACACGCACGCCAGAAGGTCTGCGCATATAGAATCCAGGCACTGTCCACATACACTAGAGTTTTAATTATTTTCTCATGCAGCCATGAGATGCATTCGATACCGCGAACAACGGTAGAATTGACGACCTCCGTGGCCTAACGGTTATCACGCCAGACTGCCACACCGAAGGTCCCGGGTTCGATCCCCGGTCAGGTCAAGATGGAAAATGATCTTTTTCAGATTGGCCTGGGTCTTGGATGTGTATCTATATATGTATTTGTCATAAAATATAGTATCGTTGAGTTAGTATCCCATAACACAAGTCCCGAACTTACTTTGGGGCTAACTCAATTTGTGTGATTCGTCCGTATATATTTATTTATTTTTATTAATCACTGACAGTTCTATGACGCGAAAATGTCAAATGAATCGCGCGCACTGACTTTGACGTTTTAGTCCCACATACTTTTTATTAGGCATGGGAATGGAAGGGATTGCAAGCCAGAACAACCTGTAAAAAAAAACATAAAATGTATTATAAAAAAATAAATAAATGTATTATTGTATTATGTATTATAAATGTGTTATAAAATGTATGTTTTCGCAGGAAGACGACGATGACGATGATTTGGCGGGTTCAGAAAATGACGACGGCTCAGACTCCGGCTCCAACGACGATGACGACCGTGAGTGGCCTTGTAATAGGGGACCGGACAACTTTTTTTTTTGATGCTTCTTTGCAATATCTCACTATAATAGAATCATCCGTAAAAGAATTACATCAATAACCAAAGTATTTCCCAAGATATAGCAAAAAACAATTCACATTTTCAAGCGACGTTTGGACGATACCAAAACGCTCCCAACTAAACGTGCATTCATATGACGTCACGCGTAGAAAATGGACTTTCCCAAAAAGTTTAAACTCTAATAAATTAGCGCAGAAGAATAAACTCGTGGTAAAAAGTCGCAAAATGTGTTTAATTATATGTATTCTATCATAAAATGACACATTTTTAACAATTCTCATACCTTGTCCGGTCCCCTATTGTGTTAAAGTTAAAGTCAATCGTTTTTATTTAAATAGGCTTAAAAATAGCACTTTTAAATCGTCAAATTCTTGTTTTTTAGTTAGTTGACGTCATAATATGACTTAAAGTTACTTACCACTGCCTCCAAAGCGCAAGTGGAGAAGAGGCGGCGCAACAAACTCCACTGCTGCATTTTCTCCAAAGACGTCACTTTACAACATATGTCTTACAATTAAATGACTATATAAAAGTCCAAGTTATTACTTCAAGAACCAGTTTAATTATATCACCTATCTACGTTTGTAAATATTGTTTTAAATCATGTGTTAATATAAACTCCATTTATTCTTACCAGTCCTATCATGTAAACAATCTTCACAGTACTTTTTGTTGAATTTTGTTGAAAATAAATCAAATATTAATTCAAACCTAAACATTCTAAAGTAAATCATTTATTAACCACGAAAGTAATTTCCTAAAAAGTCTATTTTAATTTATATTGTTGTAAAATCATAAAAAGACATGGTAAGATTGTTTACATGATAGGACTGGTAAGAATAAATGGAGTTTACTACACAATGTATGTTGTAATGAAATATGAATGGATGGATTATTATGGATTCAGAACTTATTGAAACTTGTCCTTCAAAGAAGGCTCTTTTTCACGTCGATAACTATTCAATCATAATATATTATGTCTCAAAGCTACAAACTACTAGCATTTCGGAACAACCACTGCTGAGAAGAAATGCCGAAAGAAACTCATGAAACAGTCTTATTCATCATCATTACAACCGCAAAATATCCACTGCTGGATAAAGGTCTCCCCCAAGATTTTGGGGGGATTTGCCATACTCACCACGCTTGGCAGGCGGGTTGGCGAGCGCAGTTTTTTTTGGCTTTGTGAGCTTCCGACGCTGCTGCCCATCGGAAGCATTTCCCTTAGTCGCCTCTTACGACGTCCATGGAATGAGATGACGTCAACTCGTGAACGCGTGTTGCCAGGGGGATCCTGCTTCGAATTTTATTTTTTGTTCTTAAGGCCATGTCGTAGCACACGTTCGAAAAAATTTTAATTTTTCATGAAGAAATTTTCCTAATTAGAGTTTAATTATGAAGTGGAAAAATAATACAGGATATAGATTATGATGTTTATTAAGGTTTCAATCGTGTACTTTTTAATAAAAATACATATTTTCGGCTTAATTAATTCATAAAGGCACCGAAAATTTAGAAAAAATTTCAGCTTTCAAGTCATGGAACTTACAATTTTCAGCGATAACATATATATTTTTTTATATAATAAGTTAATATATATACTATATTAAAGTTTTGAACGAGCACTTTTGTTTTTAGACTAATATTTTTAAAGATATTTGAGAAATAGTTGCTAAATCGGTACAAAATCTGTTCGATCCTGCCAACGAAAGTAGAACATTGTGTTGTGCAAAAACTATCTTATTGCAACGCGCACACGGCGCGGTTAAGCGCATATGAATTTTGTTTTTTGCAGCTCAGGTTGGACCTCGTCTTAACCAATTCATTGTGGTTACTTGATCACAAACATAACATGTTATATTATTATAATTTTTTCTGTTTTCTGACTGTACACAATTTAGTGTATATATGTATAAAGTTAATGAATAGCCCCTCTGGCATGATAGGCGACCAAGACTGTTTCATGAGTTTCTTTCGGCATTTCTTCTCAGCAGTGGTCGTTCCGAAATGCTAGTAGTTTGTAGCTTTGAAACATAATATATTATGATTAAATAATTAGTTATCGACGTGAATAAGAGCCTTCTTTGAAGGCCAAGTTTCAATAAAAAAATTTGACTTTGACTTGACTTTGATGGAGTGGTCCTATTCTAACCCGGGAACCACACGGGTTAGCTTATTAATAAATAAATAAGAACGACAGAAATGAGCGATTTTTCTGACAGTTAATTAAGAAAAAAAAATCAGTACAAAAAAGTCTCAACAGATAGCGTTTTATGAAAGCCGAGTCGTAATAATGACTGAACCTATATTGTGCGCTTTTTCTTGTCAACCAGAGGCAAAAAAAAAATCACATAACAGTTTGACAGTTGCATAAATCACGATATAGATACTTTTTAGTTGTTTTTTTACTAAGTTTTATTTTTTTTAAATGCCAATCCCGTGAATTTTTTGCTTTTTGTATGGATTTTTTTCTCGCCTTTTACTAAGCGCCATCTATGAAGTCATCTGGAACTATTTCTTTTTTTAATTTGTGTCACGGAAAATCCCTCATTGAATTGAAATTGAAATAATTGTTAGTGGCGACGAGTCTACTACGTAACGCAGTGATGGGCCTCGCGGACGGCAGCTCGGGGTCCGAACGGGAACACGATGACGCGAGGCCGCGGCGGCGGCGCAGAGAGGTGGGGAATTGTAGATTTACATACATATACAGGGTGTTTTTTAAATCATTGGCATCCTTTCTACTGGTGAAAGTACTCATGAACATGAGCAATTTTTTGTATGGGACCGACTCAATCCGATGGAAAAAAAAATCAGCTGTTCCATACTATTTTCCAATACCTACTCACCCGAAATGTATGGAACAGCTGTTTTTTTTTTTCCATCGGATTGAGTCGGTCCCATACAAAAAGTTGCACATGTTTATGAGTACTTTCACCAGTAGAAAGGATGCCAATGATTTAAAAAACATCCTGTATACATACATACATACATACATACATGAACCCTGAAAACATCACCCTTTGTTGGTCAGTCGTGTAAAAAGAAAAAAATTTTTTTTTTTTTTTTATTGAGGAACAACTAACAATTACATAATAAAATCTTAACAATATGTATTATATGCAACAATAGGGTATTACACCATTTTTTAAAAACTGTTTTAAATTAATCCTGAGATCGTAATGAACTAGTAGAAATTTTGTTAATTTTTTTTAAAACCGAAAATCGCCTTAAAATCTGTTATTTATTTATGATTTTGAATTTTCGCGCGGAAACGCTAGCCGCCATGCTTTTTCATCTCGTGACGTCACTCGGTTAGTAAACAATACGACTGCGAAAGACCAAGTAATAAGATTCGTGAAAATAATGAGTTATCATTGGTGTCTTGTGCCTGAATGCAAAAATACAAGTGTAAAAACGCCACAAAAATTATGGATTCAAGTGCTAAGTGATGTAAAAATGAGAAATACTTAAAGTTTTAACCATTGGCAGATTTGTACTTTCTGCTTTCACTAAACCGTCTTCCATAGTGAAATAAAGGCTAGAAGTCTACAAACGTGTTAATAACTCGTAAATTTATCAAAATAACAGCGCACAACTTATTTTCAGTAGATTGTTTACTATCGGAATGACGTCACGGCGGGATCCAACATGGCGAATGGCGTTTTAGACATTTGAAAAACAGATTAGAAAAGACGATTTTTAAAATGGAATTATAAAATTAAAATTGCAATTTTATGAATAAATATCGACGTTTCTTGTTTACTTTTTTCGAAATCTATTATGAACAAACATTTTTATATTTTTTCTTACATAGTGTAAAATACCCTATTGGTAATTATGTAACCAACTAAACTCCATTTATTCTTACCAGTCCTATCATGTAAACAATCTTCACAGTACTTTTTGTTGAATTTTGTTGAAAATAAATCAAATATTAGTTCAAACCTAAACATTCTAAAGTAAAACATTTATTAACCACGAAAGTAATTTCTTAAAAAGTCTATTTTAATTTATATCGTTGTAAAATCATAAAAAGACATGGTAAGATTGCTTACATGATAGGACTGGTATCCACAGTTTGAACGAACAAGTTTTAAAAGATTGCCACTAGATGCATGAAGGAAGTAAATTAAAAAATACAAGTTAAATGAAATATGGGAAATCAGACATAACTATTGGTTCAAAATATGTATATGTATGTATGTGTGTATTTTATGTGAAATAAAAGGCTAAATCCATTATAATTTATTTAATTATGTAATTACTTTACGTTAAATCTGTTAGATAAAGATATTAAATTAAGTTCGTTAAACCAGCAAATATTTTTAATTACAGAAAGTAAACGGTCTGTTACTATACAATTTTTACAAGAAAAATACAATAATATTTCAACCGATAACAATACATCATGCACACAGAATTTCAGTAAAATATTTTCAAGAAAATAATAACCACTTACAATTTTAGGTCTTGTCTGCTCGAGTGCTCGAAACGAACTGAGCGAGGCAATGGCCATACTATTTTGCAATATTTACTCAACTACCAAAATGTATGGAATAGCAAATTTTTTTGGTTGGATTAAGTCGGTCCCATACAAAATGTTACTCATAATCATGAGTAGGTACTTTTACTAGTAGAAAGAATGCTAGTATTTAGAATTTATCCTCGTGTATACTAATGATGCATTATGTATACTATACAGGGTGTTTTTTAAATCATTAGCATCCTTTCTACTGGTGAAAGTACTCATGAACATGAGCAACTTTTTGTATGGGACCGACTCAATCCGATGGAAAAAAAAATCTGCTGTTCCATACTATTTTCCAATACCTACTCACCCGAAATGTATGGAACAGCTGATTTTTTTTTCCATCGGATTGAGTCGGTCCCATACAAAAAGTTGCTCATGTTCATGAGTACTTTCACCAGTAGAAAGGATGCCAATGATTTAAAAAAAACATCCTGTATAGTGTGGTGAGTGTTTTTTTTTGTCTTGCAGGCGGCAGACGGCCAGAGCAGTGATAGCGATGGAGACCTAGATCTCGGAGACCTGATACAATTCGAACTGGACTAAAATATACGACTAATAAAATAATTGTGTTTTATTATACTCAACTCCCAGCAAACATTTTTGGTCGAAATTACCATAAAATTACCTATTTATATCAAGAATAGGTAATTTTTTGGTAATTTCGACCAATTATGCTTGCTGGGCTGGATTGACGCTAATCCTGTAACTGTCATAAGCAATATCTAGCACGGGCCCGGGACTTGTTCCCGCGGGAATTTCGGGAAATCCTCTCTTAGTGCTCCCCTACACTCCCTAAGGAACCTACATGACAAATTTCAGCTTCCTACGCCCAGTAGTTTTGGCTGTGCGTTGTCACACATATTATTTTACGATTTTGACTAGTATTGAAGATTGTTATTGGGAAAAAAAAAAATAGTTCTGTTGTTTGGAATTCTCCATGGTCCAACCGGTTGTACCACGGGGAAGCTAGTTTACCCGTGGCACAGGGCGGGCGCTTTATAGAAACGGCGCGTCACATATGCCTACTACTACTACAAATGGAACTGTATATCCGTGAACACGTCAATGTGTGCGTTTTCATAGTCGAACGTCCCACAGTTACACAAGAACGGGGGAGAAGTGCGGAAGGAGCGGGGGGTGCCATATTGCGGGAGGGGCAGGGAGTTTCCTTTCTGTACGTAGTACTAATATTAATTCTGTGCCCGTGGACCATGGATAGTTTTACTTACCCGTGGTACAACTCGTTGGACCACGAGTCGGTAGCGCAAATTTTGCACTTTTTTTAAATAAAAAATTAGAAGTCTTATTTTATACTGTAACTATAGTGTTGTGACACTATCACCTGTTTTAAAACATTAATATTAGGTGTCTAATTTTGGACACTTGCAAAATACAGGCAGAAAATTATATAGACTATTACACTTCTTTTCCCTTACGGGTTAGACAGAGCTCTACGAAGACGTTTTGTGTAAATAATAATAAGTAGGTATTTTTCTTATATCGTTTTTAAGTTTTATCAGTTACTAGCTTTCGCCCGCGTGAATTTCCCACGGGAACAGTGCTTTTTCCCGGGATGAAAGGTATCCTATGTCCTTCTCCGTACTTCTAGCTATGTGTATGCGAAGTTTCAGGAAGATTGGTTCAGTAGATAAAGCGTGAAGAGGTAACAAACAAACTCGCTTTCGCATTTATAATATTAGTTAGGATGTCTTTATGTTTGTAAAAAATAAACTAAAACATGCTAAAACTAACTAAAAAAGAACAATAACACCTAATAAATTAAAACTAAGTCGAAAATGCCCCGCATGTTTGTATATGATTTGCCATTAAGTAAATGGTTATGAAAATACATTCATATTTTTGATAATATAATTATTTTTCAAAAGTGACAGTTTATTTATATCCCCGACCCAACCAGCATGGCTCCGGGACCGTTCCCGCGGGAATTTTGGGAAATCCTCTTTTAGTGCTCCCCTGCACTCCCTAAGGAACCTACATGACAAATTTCAGCTTCAATCAAGTAATCAAAAGATACTAGGTTTTTTTGAGAGGGTTTTGACGCAGAACGTCACTTTCGCAAAATGTCATCGTGAAAAATTTGGTCACTTTAGCACAATGTTGCACTTGGTTGACTGGAAGAAATCCCTTTTTGGGATAAGTCCGCCATTGTACGCCTCTCTTTTTGTTTCACTATGTTTTGTATTTTTCTTGTGTGTGTGCCGTACTGGCTGATATTAGGTATACGGCAATCGTCATGCGCCCCTCGTCCCGCGCATGAGGTACACCACGGCCTCATAACTGGTGTTCCCCCGTATTCCTAGACTAACATTAATATGGATAGAAGTTGGTACAGAACAACTTGATATTAACTATGAGTGGCGACTGCTCGCACTCAGGCACCCGACCGTACGCCGAGACGGATCTCAATGTAATGAGTCACAGCTCAGTGCGGGTGGCCGGGAACAAGCTCCGCTAGTACGCCACATCCCTCCCTTCTTTTAATGATTTTAATACAGACAAAGGTTGTCAATAAATTTAGTGACCACTAGTATGAAATCAAAATCAAAAGTAACCCTTTACATCAAATTTCAAATTATACAGCATCACAATTCTTAAAGCTGCAAACTACCAGCGTTTCGGAACGACCACTGCTGAGAAGAAACGCCGAAAGAAACTCATTACAGTATTGGTCCCTATTATGTCATTCTGACATGACATGTTTTCTATTTTTTTATTTTGATATGTTTTTACATGACGTATAAAGAACGCGAACAATCTCATAGGAATCATATAAATATCTGCATCAATAAATTTCGATTCTCATCTCGCAAATCGGGATCATTAAAATATTCTGCGACATTTCCTTTACCGAAAGTCATTTAGTTTCACAGATTTCAATCTCATCATAACCAACAAATTATCAGTTTAAATTATCAGTCAACATATCCACTTTCCCAACATCGGCCACTTTTCCTTTTTTTTTTTCTTCTTATGTCTTTCGTACTATAAATTCATCCCCATGATGTCAGAGGTCGATACTAGGTTTTCAGTTAACCGAATTGTAATAATAACCACGTATCATTGTATTTATTTATATGTGGTTTCATCATTTTTTTTTCAAGTATTTTAGATTGGACTACCAGGTTTGATGTTTGTAGAAATAGTATTCTGTAATAATTACTACAGTTGGAAAATGAACAATGACAACTGTTACAATGTGTCAAAACTTTAAAGAAATGTCAGAAATATTGTTAGTTATTTTGGACAGGAAGGAAATTATGGATCTACATATAGCCGGATCAGCCTATAGATCATCTCTATAAAATACTATACAGATAAGGATTTGCTATCAACAAATCATGATGCGTTGTTTACAAGCAAAATCTGTTTAAAAACAACTAATAATTAATTAATCTAATTTTATCCAAGGATCAGCATTTCTAATCAACTTGGCAATACTGTCACTCTTCTGAGCAACATCTTGTCATGACTGTATAACATATTTTTTTTTTTTTTTTTAGTTTTTAAAGTGATTAATTTTTCTTTATTACAATAATTATATTAATAAATTATAT
Source organism: Ephestia elutella (assembly GCA_018467065.1). Lineage (NCBI taxonomy): Eukaryota > Metazoa > Arthropoda > Insecta > Lepidoptera > Pyralidae > Ephestia > Ephestia elutella. The sequence continues at coordinate 3,595,543 of CM031587.1, read as the reverse complement.
GTAATATTCCTATTATTGTTTATAACAATACATATTCATTGTACTTATTTATGTACCTATCAGCTGAGAAGTGACTATTCCGTATTTCTCCACCAAACTCAATTTGGCAACGAGCTTTTTGTAACTTGCCTATATCATGCATGTTCAGCATGTAATTCGAGTTTTTAGTAATCTATGTGTATATTTTCTCTACTATACATATATTATATTACAATGCAACAACATTAATTTGCTAACATTGGTCATCACCAAGATAGCTGTCAGACATATACATGTACCTACAATATTTTTCTAACACATTTATTTTTTAAATAACAACCCAACAACATGGATTTGCTGACATTGGACGTCTTTCCAATAGTTTTATACTCGTAGCTGCTACACCACAATCATTACTTTTCTACCTTTGTGGAATAGCTGTTAAATTTATAACAGTCGTTACTTTATCCGTTATTGTCGTTACTCTTTACGAATTAGCTGTTAACAGTAGGACTCTTTTTTTTTTTTTTTAGGATAGCATACCACTAGACTCAGGTTGATTGAAAAAAATCATTTGACCCGACCGAGAAATTAACCCGGGACCACACAAGGAGGCTGTCTTTATTGTCCTTACACATTGTTTTATTGTCCACTTTTGTGGATTATTGCTGTTAACAGTCGCTTGTGTGTAGGATGGCACACTACTAGACCCAGGTCGATTCAAAAAGATAATTTGACCTGACCGAGAATTTATCCCGGGACCACACACAGAGGTCATCATTGTCCTTACACATATTTTTTTTCCTCACAAAACTCACGTATTGTATATTATCAATAAATATAAACTTCAATACCTGGTTGGAAGAACATTATTCCATAGCACATTAGTATTTACTTAAATATCTATAATATTGATTTATTTAAAATTATACTTTGGTTTATAAAGGTAACTTTAGCAATTTAATGCTGATTTCTCGCAATTTAATTGCCAAGCTCGAGTAATTTAATTTATCAATAGTACAAGTAACATTGATTTGATACAATGATCTTAAATATTTTAACTGTGTTGTCGTGACAACTCTAGTGATCATTTTTTATTTAATCCGTCAATGATCTATAGAAAATAACCTCTATCTACACATTTACAATTGGAAATTTTAATTTCTTATTTCTTTCAAACACTTGGTTGACTGGAAGAAATCCCTTTTTGGGATAAGTCCGCCATTGTACGTCTCTCTTTTTGTTTCATTATGTATAAAGAGTTTACAAACAAACAAAACTAAACTATAGATAGTTTGTTTTTTTTTCATCGTATATTATGGTATTTAGTGCATTAAAGAACAATTAGTGTACTTTGTCCATGCATGTGTAGTACCTACACCTACTTGCTCATTGTTGTACAATTGTGATGTAAATTAATGTAAACATACTCGTATATAAACAACCGAGTGTGCCTTCGTTAATTAAAGTAGTTATAATATTGAAAAGTATCAAAATCGTTAGGTATAAATCAGTTACTGTATTTATCAGGACCGAACGATCATACTAAAATCGTTCGCAATAAAAATTCACGTTTTCACCATTGAGAAAATATGAAATTCCTCTAAATAAAATACCATTGTATTTTACAGAGTAGACTGTAAATGCATAATTGAGTTAAGTAGGTACATAAAAATCTATTAATCTATAGAATATTGGTTTCCTAGTGGCTTAAACTTTGTACATGTATATACTTATCGACATATTTTACATATTGTGTTTAAGTACCTATGCTAAGTACTCATTCCTGCATTTATTTTTTGGTACTCGTACTCAAATTCGTCAATTTTCAGGCAGCACTATTGGTTACTTTAGGTATTTCTATTTATTTTACTTATTTCTTATTGAATATACATTACATTATAGTGTACAATACACTTACAGTACATTTCTTACACTTCCAAACTCATATTACAAAAATTGAAGATTTGTTGTTTTTGTTATACTGTAATGAAAATCTTAATCACTGGATCAATTTGAAATTTCTTATTTCATCAGAATTGTACGGTTTCACCGCACATACAAATCGCCCGGTAAGCATTATTACACGAATGCATATTTTTGTCTATCTATCAATCAGTTTACGATTCACCTTCGCACATCATCGCATCGCGTTCGTGTACTCATTAGCATTTAAGTATTTTCGAATACATTTGCTTTTATCTCAGCAGCATCTATTTATTTATTATCTTATCAGCATCAGCTACTCAGGTGTTAACATACAAGAAAGATACATTATTTTTTGAATAACAAAGGTTACCCTTATATGCAATGCAAAACATAGGATACCCGTGCAAAGCCGTGATGGGCCGCCGTATTACATAAACCAGTCCTAGCTCCTCGAACATTGGAATCACAGAGAAGAAATACAGTGAACAAGTCTCAAACAAACATTCAGTAATGTAAATTGTATACTGGACACATTATACGTGTTACGGTCAATCATAAGCTGAATACTGGTTAAACATTATATACTTTGAAACCAGTAGAATTATTTTAATAATTGTGAAAAAAAATCTTCTTTTTGTGGATTATATTGCATCTCGGCAGGTAGTTTGTTTACAAGACTAGCCAAGTTCGAACTATTTGGTTCAAAGGATTCTTATATTTTGAGACTCATATCAAGGCTGATTACCCATAGTTCCTTCTTAAATTGATTTGCGTCTTTGTATTGTTTAAATACCTATTTCTATTTTAATATACTCTTAGTTCAAATTCTGTTGCTTTTTTTCAACACGATATTCAAATATACATTTTATATGGCTAACACAATGTTTACCTGTAAATAGTACACCATCGATTAACTATCAGTTAATAATATTCATTCTGGTTTGGAACCAGGGACACAGGATTTTTCTAGTTCGGGTATCAACCGACCACAATCCCTGGTTGCATTTATATTAAATAATACCGTCTAAGTATTAACTTTAAAGACGAAGTTTTAACTGATTGATTGATTGTGGTGACGAAATAAATATTTTTATTTTCAATAAAATAAACAGGTTTTTTTTTCTATTCTGAAAATAGCAAAGGTAATCCATACTTTAGAAGATGAAAATTTGAAAATTCGCTGTATCTGTCAAGTGACACGACATCGAGCTTCAAACATTTTTGAACAAATGTCAACATGGACAATCGAAGTTAAATTAAAAGTAATTGAGTTATATACTTCGCCCTCAGCAAAATAATCAATCAATTAGTGGGTAATATGATATTCCGTCTTGTGTCCTGCCGGTCCAGCCGATGACCTCAAGATTCGTATCACTGTATTTACGTTTTAACCTGAAGTTTCCACATAAGGAAACCAAAATATGCATTCATATTTTAAATGTACTGAAAAAAACCATTGTTAACAGAATAACTTACATTGTATTAAGCGGCAAGCTACAATAGCTAGGTCATACAACAGCTAGGTGCCGCTCATCATTCGAGTCATTAAATATTACGTGAAATATACATACAATCTGTATTTGTCTTTCATTGTTCAGTACTAAACATTTTTCTTCATATTTATTTTTTTTCAAATGAGGGTAGGTAATATTCATAACTATCACGGCAACTATGACCGAGCGATAAAGGCAGGAAAATATTGAAATTAATATTTATATAGAAAAGTATTGTTGTTGATTTACTTTTGAGGCGTCTATAGGACTAAAGCCAACAAGGTCATTTTGTATCCTTTGACTGAATTATTGATTAATGAGATGGCTAATAAATTTATACGATATATTGATATTATTTTTTATATTTGAGGATTCTACCTTCGAATAAGATTCTAACGTAGGCGGTAGCCCAGCGATAGGATCATAAAATTAAATTGAATATACCTCCATTTTTTTATTTTTTTTTTTAGTTTAAGAATGATAAAAATTACACTTACAAAATCTCATCCTCGTCGACATGTGCCGTACTGGCTGATATTAGGTATACGGCAATCGTCATGCGCCCCTCGTCCCGCGCATGAGGTACACCACGGCCTCATAACTGGTGTTCCCCCGTATTCCTAGACTAACATTAATATGGATAGAAGTTGGTACAGAACAACTTGATATTAACTATGAGTGGCGACTGCTCGCACTCAGGCACCCGACCGTACGCCGAGACGGATCTCAATGTAATGAGTCACAGCTCAGTGCGGGTGGCCGGGAACAAGCTCCGCTAGTACGCCACAGTTTGTATGTGCAATAAAGAGTTTACAAACAAACATCAAACAATGTCACTTTCGCAGAAATGTCACTTTTGCACAATGTCACTTTCTCAAAAATGTCATTTTAGCATAGAGAGATCTATATGTATGGAATATAGGTTAGATAATGAATTTCCCCAGTGATCTACTGGATGTAGAGGAAGCAAGAGAGGTCTGTAAGGATCGTAGCAAGTGGAAATCGCTAGTCTTTGCCTATCCACGGGAAAAAGGCGTGATAATATGTATGTATCATCATCAGGGGGTTGCCATCTTCAAAATGAAGTTTGGAGGTCAGCATGCGGTATCTAAGTGGCCGTGGGACAACAGAAAGTAAATATAAAACACCTTTTTTTGAATGCTCAAAATATATTTCGTTATAACGTAACCGCCGACGTCGTCGCTTAGAATTCCCACTTTACAACAATATAGGTACTTAACATATTTTTTACAATATTATACGTCAATTTACATATAGAAACACGTAACAATCAAGTGGTCTCTTAGATATAGATTAATTCCTAGTTTGACACAAGTTTGTCCCACAAAATAATGCTTCCTTCGGGACAAAACACAGTATGCCAAACTCAGAATAAATCCCGATTTAACATTTTTTTGCCATTTATTTCTATGTCAATATAGCAGTGATGTTAATAACTAAATATGAGTGTTAAACAAGAGGAGTATTAGAACCTGTTTTTTACATAAAATATTACTTTATTCAAATAATTCGATATAGATAAGTCCTTTGTGTTAAATATTTGAAAATAAACCATATTTATATATAGTTACAGCATGCATAATAAAAATAACAGTTTCCCTTCTATCAATTTTCTTCATCTTATTTCATGGTTTATAGCATACAGTCAATTACCATTACCAGTCAAGTACCATTTATTAGCAAGAGGGAGACCATTTAATTGAAACAACAATAATTGTAACAATAACAATTAAGAAATACACGCACAAAATGAGACCAATTTGAAAATTTAAATGCAATATCTATAATAGTATGAATTTATTGAATGAGCCCTTCAAATATGTCAGCAACTAGTAAGGAGAGACCATGGAAGTAATAAGTACCTTACTACTTCCATGGGAGAGACATCTTTCAGAAACGCTGTCAATGTCGATATGTCAAATTCAAATGACAAGTATTGTAGCATTGACATGACCATACTCGCCACTAGCGCCACCTAGTGAGCGTAAATACGATAACTGTCATTATCCCTTGCCTTCTTTCTTCATTTTATAATTTTTTCGTTTGGCTGAGCAGCTCAGGCTCCATGGTTGATTTTGCCAATGTCAAAAAAAACATTAGTGATGTGCCGTTCCCGAAATTTTCAAAGAAACAGCGGAAACTTGGAAATATTCTCGAGAACGGAAAGTCTTCCTAAAAACCCGAGAAATTTTTGGGAATTTTCAAGGGAGAAATGCTATCCATTAAAGACTTCACGAAATAAATAACACACACAAAAAATAAAATTATTGTTAGTGCGTGCACTATACATACCATGAACATTAATATACATAATGAACATTAATTTACATAATACTAAAATATACATAATAATGGATGTTTGTCTGAAATAAAGAGATTGAATTGAATAATACTTACATATTTGACCAATACAATTAATTTTAAAGAGTTAAATGACATTAGAGTCAAAAGTGGCCGTTTAAAATTCGTGCTATATCGCCACTACGGGCGTAATGGAAATGTCATGTCAGTCAGTCCAAATCATAGACGTAAAAATGAATAGACCCGGTATAACAATCTATATACAAACAGTAGTTATGCGGCCGGTCGCCATGTTTTGACACTATTATTAGTACGCGCAGGCCGCCATCTTTGTGCCAAATACTTTGTCGGCGCCGGCTTTAGGTATGCACGATTTTTTAGGTATGTCATGTCTAAAGTCCATTTATTTATAATTGTCCTATTATGTAAACAATCTTACCATGTCTTTTTATGATTTTACGACAATGTAAATTAAAATATACTTTTTAGGAAATTACTTTCGTGGTTAATAAATGTTTTACTATAGAATGTTTAGGTTTGAACTAATATTTGATTTATTTTCAACAAAATTCAACAAAAAGTACTGTGAAGATTGTTTACATAATAGGACTATTAAGAATAAAATGGAGTTTAATCTTTTTTCATTCATCTGAGTTCAAAATACTATATAAACTCTATCGAGTAAATACGCGCAACTCTACTCTATCGAGTAAATACGCGCAACTCTGGCTAGAAATTGGCAACTTATGCGATACTAGCGCCTCTTCCTGGACGAAGCGGTTTTTTTATGTCTAATTTTTTTTTGTAACACAGTGTATTTCACAAAATTTAATAGAATTACCATATTAGTTGTTTTATTTAAATATTAAAGGACCAATATCCTACTTTCTACTAATATAAATGCGAAAGTTTGGATGTGAGTTTGTGAGGATGTTTGTTACTCAATCACGCAAAATCTACTGGACGGATTTTGATGAAATTTGGTATACGGGTAGAAAAATACCGGGAATAGCATATAGGGTACTTTATATCGCAAAACTCCCACGGGAGCGAAGCCCCGGGCGCGGCTAATATAAAATATATCGGTGCTAGATCACTTCAGCCCACCTCAACTACCAGATGGCATCATTTTTTAGTTGCGAAGCCTTAGTCAGTCATACAAAACTATTTTGAGACGTATTTAATTATATAGCAAATTAAATGTTTATCATCAAGATAATCGTGTGATATTTTGATTCATTTATACATTTTTAAATTAAAATAGGCCACATATAAAAATTAATTTGATATATAAGTATTTTGGCCTGAAATTCACATACACCACATGTTGATAAAAATAGACAAAAATATTTACAATTAAAAGTAAACTTTAAATAATACACAATAATACAATTCTATCAACACAAATACAGCATTTTGTCATTTTAATACATGTTTAATTAATTTTATTTAGCTATATTGATATTAACATTTTTTAAATTCTTATATATGCGTTTGTAAACATATCCTAACTAATATTATATGCGAAAGTGAGTTTATTTTCAATACAGTTGTATAACATGGCGTACTTTCTGAGCCTATATCTATGATTCGAATGAATATTTTGCACAGACATCTTACTTTTCCGCGGTCGTGACTAACTTTTCCGAGCTCGATCATTACTTTTGCAGTTTAGTTTTAAATCAATTTAAACGCAAGGAGTTTTCGTACATAGAATAAAATTGGATACAATTTATACGAATGATTTTTTTAAATAGTTGTTTATCAAATATTTTATACAAACACTAGCTTTTGCCCGCGGCTTCGCCCGCGTGAATTTCCCACGGGAACAGTGCTTTTTCCCGGGATAAAAAGTAGCCTATGTGCTATTCCAGGTCATTATCTACCTCTGTACCAAATTTCATCGAAATCCGTCCAGTAGATTTTGCGTGATTGAGTAACAAACATCCTCACAAACTCACAAACTCACAAATTCACAAACTCACAAACTCACATCCAAACTTTCGCATTTATAATATTAGTATGGATTTAGTTACATTTACTATTTAGTTTTTATTTTATTATTTTTACTTAAACGTTTGTCAAAAATCAAATACTTTGGCTGTATACGCGCAGGAGACTGTTGCTTAGAATCGTCGTAAAAAAAATTCCAAAAACGCGCCATTATCTGAAAATTTGTTATTTTGTTGTGTGTTTTAAATTTATTTTAATTCTTTGATTTGCTTTTTACCATTTTTCACAACTGTATTGAAAAACGTTATTTGGCACACGTGCGGAAGTGTAATTTTCATTGGCAACATGACACATTTTCCGCACTTGTATCAAAAACTACTATTGTTTGTTACCTCTTCACGCTTTATCTACTGAACCAATCTTCCTGAAATTTCACATACACATAGTTGGAAGTACCGAGAAGGACATAGGGTACCTTTCATCCCGGGAAAAAGCAATGTTCCCGTGGGAAATTCACGCGGGCGAAGCCGCGGGCGAAAGCTAGTACACTATAAACCCCGCCAAATGACCGTAGAATATAAGTACCTAAACTTAGTTTTTTCCTACTGGTCCTATGATGTAAACAATCTTACCATGTCTTTTAATGATTTTACAACGATATAAATAAAAATAGACTTTTTAGGAAATTTCTTTCGTGGTTAATAAATGTTTTACTTTAGAATGTTTAGGTTTGAACCAATATTTGATTTATTTTCAACAAAAAGTACTGTGAAGATTGTTTACATAATCGGACAAGTATAAAAAAACGGATTTTACATTATGATCTTATTTTCTACGCCTTCCTGGCGACTACTTTAGTGCTTTACTTTAGGCGCGACTACTTTTATATTGATGATTGATTTCCTAAAAATAATTACAATGGTAGGGTCATGGAAAATCAAATAACTCATCAAATATCCTTGACGGAATGGTTAAATATGACGAAATTATATGAGTAATTTTATTTCTGATCCGGTTTGATCTGCTCTTTTAGCCTGGATATCTCGGCTCCCAGGGTATCCATGTTTTCCTGTAAAAAATAATCATTTTGAAATGTAAAAATGTGTCCGCCATCTTTGAATAAACAATAAATATCATTTTTGAAATTAGGATTCCCAAAAACATCGAAAACAATACCCATATTGATAAAATAAAATAAAAAAAATATGTCCGCTATCGTGGATCCAAAAATAAATATCACTTTCGTAATCAGCACCCCCAAAACACAAAAAACGAAACCCATAATAACTAAAATGAAAAAGTGCCAAGTGTGAGTCAAACTCGCGCGTCGAGGGTTCCGTACACATAACTATAGTTCCTCACATGCAAAGTATGATGCCATCTCGAGCGTGATGCCCCCCCCTCCCCCCCCACTCGTGCCATCTCTCTCTAACATCCAGCATTACCTTCAAGGTGATATTCTTGAGCAGAGCATCCTCGAGCACGGCCTGCAGCCGGCGGTTCATCTCCAGTGTGATGCCCCCCTCCCCCCCCCACTCGTGCCATCTCTCTCTAACATCCAGCATTACCTTCAAGGTGATATTCTTGAGCAGAGCGTCCTCGCGCACGGCCTGCAGCCGGCGGTTTATCTCCAGTGAGATGCCCCCCCTCCCCCCCCCACTCGTGCCATCTCTCTCTAACATCCAGCATTACCTTCAAGGTGATATTCTTGAGCAGAGCATCCTCGAGCACGGCCTGCAGCCGGCGGTTCATCTCCAGTGTGATGCCCCCCTCCCCCCCCCACTCGTGCCATCTCTCTCTAACATCCAGCATTACCTTCAAAGTGATATTCTTGAGCAGAGCGTCCTCGAGCACGGCCTGCAGCCGGCGGTTCATCTCCAGTGTGATGCCCCCTCCCCCCACTCGTGCCATCTCTCTCTAACATCCAGCATTACCTTCAAGGTGATATTCTTGAGCAGAGCGTCCTCGCGCACGGCCTGCAGCCGGCGGTTCATCTCCAGTGTGATGCCCCCCTCCCCCCACTCGTGCCATCTCTCTCTAACATCCAGCATTACCTTCAAGGTGATATTCTTGAGCAGAGCGTCCTCGCGCACGGCCTGCAGCCGGCGGTTCATCTCCAGTGTGATGCCCCCCCCCCCCACTCGTGCCATCTCTCTCTAACATCCAGCATTACCTTCAAGGTGATATTCTTGAGCAGAGCATCCTCGAGCACGGCCTGCAGCCGGCGGTTCATCTCCAGTGTGATGCCCCCCCTCCCCCCACTCGTGCCATCTCTCTCTAACATCCAGCATTACCTTCAAGGTGATATTCTTGAGCAGAGCGTCCTCGCGCACGGCCTGCAGCCGGCGGTTCATCTCCAGTGTGATGCCCCCTCCCCCCACTCGTGCCATCTCTCTCTAACATCCAGCATTACCTTCAAGGTGATATTCTTGAGCAGAGCGTCCTCGCGCACGGCCTGCAGCCGGCGGTTCATCTCCAGTGTGATGCCCCCTCCCCCCCCACACGTGCCATCTCTCTCTAACATCCAGCATTACCTTCAAGGTGATATTCTTGAGCAGAGCATCCTCGAGCACGGCCTGCAGTCGCCGGTTCATCTCCAGTGAGAGCTCCAGCGTGATGCCGTCGGCCGGCCCCCCCCACACGGCCGCCATTGCGCCGCCCCCCAGGCGTGCCATCTCTTTCTAAAGTAAAAAAAAAAACCAAATATCTTTATTGTGGTATAAAGGCACAGGGCGGGCGCTTCATAGAAACGGCGCGTCAAATATGCCTACTACTACTACTAATGAAACTGTATATCCGTGAACACGTCAGTAACACGTCAATGTGTGCGTTTTCATAGTCGAACGTCCCACAGTTACACAAGAACGGGGGAGAAGTGCGGAAGGAGCGGGGTGCCATATTGCGGGAGGGGCAGGGAGTTTCCTTTCTGTACGTAGTACTAATATTAATTCTGTGATAAAGGTTAATAAAAATAAAAAATAATACATATATGTGTGTCTCTGTGACCTGTCTGGGTAATAGGGATGATGACTGGGTAAAAAATAAAATATATGATGCTATTTAAATAATGAAACATTATAATTGAATGTCACTTTAATTGATCAATTTTATTTATAACATGGTTTACTATTTTTTTGTTCTAATTAAAGTATATTGGGAATGCTTTTTGACTCCATTAAAAGTGACGTCACCGTTGAGTACTGTCATACAAGTCCCATATAAATTGTTGTTTTTGACATTTAGAAAAAAGTAACTAATTTGACTTGTCATCTACCCTACACCCGGTTACTGAAACGCAAATCAATGAAAAAAATATGTAGCAAGTTGATAATCTCTATTTATAAGCAGTTTGGGTTTCTGAACAAGCCTAGTGACAGTTTGTCAGATTTGTTGTTCCAAATGTCAGATCCATAGAGCTACGTCAGTCGAATTTGACATTTGTTGTCAACGGAAGAGACAAAACTATGCGTTGGACAGAAACAAAACATGAATGAGTGAATGAAAACTTTTAGATAATTTTACGGTGAATAGCTTTTCAGAAACCCAAAGTTGTTTAGCAGATTGTTAATTATGACACTCTGTTGCAAAATTCAATACTTGACATGCTTTTCGGAAACCGGGCACTATTCTAGCATTGTAACAATAAATTAACTTTATAACATATTTGCTCGTAAAGTGTCACTTATTTCACCAATTTCAATATTGTATTGTATCTCATTATGCACTTGTGCGTTATTGTAAAGTAAAACGCACGCTCCGTCTAAAAACGAACGATACTTTTTTTAAATCTTAGCAAAGAGTTTTTATGTCAGAAAAGTGGTCAACATTTTATGAATAAAATTAACTTTAGGAGATAAAATAAATAAAAATTTAATTCTTTAAATTAATTTTGACAATAAATTACAACCATTTATCTGTAACAAAACACAAAAAATATTAATTTACTTTATTAGTAATACTGGCTGTTTTTTGTGCATTTGCCTTAAAAAAAGCGCTGATGCGCGCGCATCGCTAATTTGTGAACAAGTAAAATTTTACCGCGCGCTTTTTCTTTGGTATTGTCGTTTTCCGAGTTTTATTGAAATATTTCCTCGCAAATATGTTATAAAACGTCGTATGACATACGTGCGCTTTGAAAATTACAGCCTCTGCCTTTCTTGTAGCCCTCGCCTACGGCTCGGGCTAGCAATATCGCCTCGGCTGTAATTTTCAGCTTACCGCACTTATATCACAATGTACTATTAATAAATCTTAGACCAAGTATCTCTAGAATGGACATTCAAATAATAGTACCATGAAAAAAGTGACAGAACAAATCTTAGTAAGAAAGATAAAAAGATCAATCAATCATCAATACATATAATAAAAACTGTAACAGATCTGAGTCTGTACATAGAAGATATTTAAGTAAAAAAAACTTTCGAGGGGTCTTCATAGGGCCAATAGAAGCCAAAACAATTTTTATTAGAATTTTTGTCTATCTGTCTGTATGTTTGTACGCGCATCACGCAAAATCTACTAGACCAAATTTGATGCGGTTACCACTGTTGTATTATAGAAGGTCTAACTTAAAATTGGCGTAAGTTTCATTCTTGATACGCGAACGCAGACGAAGTCGCGGGCACAGGCTAGTACTTAATATTTTTGTCTTTGTCATAGTTTCACTTATTTTCGCTTGGCCAGTTTGAAAACTAATGGCCGGTATACACTTTGATTAGTGATTAGTGCGAGTGGCTTGTTTAATGTTAAGTGTTTAGCAAAAAACACGTCAGGACAGTTTCTGTTGAGTGTTAAGTGTATAGTGATTAGCGAAGTACACGGCCAAACACGCGTTCTATTTTTTCTTGCGAGTACCTCCTCCCGCGCGTCCCGCCTTCACCCCTCACTTGCTCTAAACACGAACTCAACACGTCAGGACGTTACTGTTAAGTGTTTAGTTTATATCAACACTGGTAAGTGTTTAGTTTATGTCAACAAAGTCAAAGTTTTTTAATGTAGGTACTAAACACTGCCTACTTAACAGTATAGGACATCACTAATCACTTAACACTAATCACTCTACACACTTAACACTCAACACTTGCCTATTAAAGTGTATACCAGCCATAAGTAATTGCCCGGTATGAGAAATAAGCAACACAAATGATGTAGGTTTTTATTAGTGAGAGGGTAGCATTTTTATTGTGTGTTTTCAATTTAGTAGTATTACAATATATCTGTCTCTTACGGTTATACGCAGATGGCAACTCTATGGAATTCTTACTACAAGTAATTAATACATATAATGGACATGGAAATAGATAGAACCGTTAAAATATGCGGTCAACGTAAAAGTTCTTACCTTAGTCAATTTCCTCAACTACAGCGTGAAAAACAAATAATTATGTATATTTATGATGATTTCAAATTACAATAAATATTGAGTAATCTTGGACTAACAAAAAAGAAATATCGTTTCAATCAGCACCCCCAAAAACCTAAAAAACGAACTCATATTGCTATAAGTGAAAAAAGTCTGTCCGCCATCTTGGATCGAATATTTTTAGTAAAACCCTGAAAACCTCAAAAAGGATACCCATATTACTAAATTTAAAAAAACACTGTGTCCGCCATCTTGGATCCAAAAATAAATATCATTTTCGTAAACAGCACCCCCCAAAAACTTTACAAAAGGTTTTGAAAAATACTACATTAAAAAAAGGGGCCATCATCATTACGGCTATCGTTTCCTAGCATTCTCGAGATCCTAGAAAATAATACCCGTATATAGCACCACCAAACACCTAGAAGACAATACCCACATTCCTTTTTTTTTTTCTTTTTTTTTATGTACCTTGTTGAGATCTCTCAGAACCTCCGGAATCTAGAAAACTATACCCATATTACAATTTTTTTTAAGCAGTTTAGCCCGGCCGTGAGCTGATGCTGCTGCAGGACCTGCAGACACTATACCTTGTTGAGGTCCCTGTGCTGGTCTGAGACCGCGCCGGCGGGCTGCGCGCACAGCAGCTGGCGCAGCAGCCGCGCCTGGCCGTGAGCTGATGCTGCTGCAGGACCTGCAGACACTATACCTTGTTGAGGTCCCTGTGCTGGTCTGAGACCGCGCCGGCGGGCTGCGCGCACAGCAGCTGGCGCAGCAGCCGCGCCTGGCCGTGAGCTGATGCTGCTGCAGGACCTGCAGACACTATACCTTGTTGAGGTCCCTGTGCTGGTCTGAGACCGCGCCGGCGGGCTGCGCGCACAGCAGCTGGCGCAGCAGCCGCGCCTGGCCGTGAGCTGATGCTGCTGCAGGACCTGCAGACACTATACCTTGTTGAGGTCCCTGTGCTGGTCTGAGACCGCGCCGGCGGGCTGCGCGCACAGCAGCTGGCGCAGCAGCCGCGCCTTTCCGCGCAGCTCAGCTGTGAGCTGGCGCGCGTGTTCTTCTAGGAACTCGCACCGCTCACTGCGCCGCGCGGCTGCTCTTTGGAGAGATACTATACGCTCTATTAGAGCTTGGCGGTCGGGCTCGCGGACCTAAGTTGAAAGAATGACACTTTATTTCTTTCTTTCAAAAGTCAGACTACAGGGGAATTGAAAGTCAGACTATAGGAGCATCAAAAGTCAAACTACAGGGAATCAATAATCAGACTACAGGGGAATTGAAAGTCAGACTATAGGAGCATCAAAAGTCAAACTACAGGCACAGCCTACCTATATGGTTCATACAGTCGGTCATCGAGAGCCTCTACGCGGAGCATGGGAGGTGCGGGGGCGGGGGATGGAGGGGGGGCGTACCGCACGGCCATACTAATTTCATTTTCGATTTAGTATGGCAGTGCGGTACTAATTTAAGGGTTGTATATTTTGAAAAAACTTGTGCGGAGCGACGCCGATTAGGCAGAGTCCCTCCAATCCAACAAAGCTATTTAGATGACATACTCATATCTTCCGTATCATTTTCCACCCAACTCGGAACCGACTAGGTAACTACTTTTTTACTTTTTATTTTTGGATCCAAGATGGCCGATATTTTTTATTTTTTTTTATAATATGTGTATCGTTTTATAGTTTTTTGGGAACGCTGATGACGAAAAAAAAAACATTTATTTTGAGATCCAAGATGGCGGACATTTTTTTTTTTACAATATGCGTATCGTTTTATAGGTTTTTGGGGTCTCTGATGACGAAAATAGCGTTTATTTTGAGATCCAAGATGGCGGACTTTTTTTTTAATTTAACATATGGGTATTGTTTTATAGGTTTTTGGGGCCTCTGAAGACAAAAATAACGTTTATTTTGAGATCCAAGATAGCGGACAATTTTTTTTTTAATTTAACATATGGGTATCGTTTTATAGGTTTTTGGGGTCTCTGATGACGAAAATAACGTTTATTTTGAGCTCAAGATGGTGGATAATTTTTTTTAATATTTAACTTGTGCGCCCCCGAAAACCTATAAAACGATAACCATATTGTAAAATAGGAAAAAAAAATTTAACGATATCCATACTTATGCAAAATTAAAAAAAAAAATTGTCCGTCATCTTGGATCCAAAAATATTATTTTTGTAAACTTCATCCCGAAAATTGGCCACGGGATGCCAGGCAGATGTATGTCATTTTAGCATCCTGGCGCGAGGGTCACGCTATTTTCTGTCGCGGCATTCGAGTAGATTTTACTGTCTAGCCGCGCCTAATAGATGTATACATATAAATATGTCGGCCATCTTGGATAAAAAAAAACACAATAAAAAAAAAATCAAATGGCGTCTCACCACTCGCACCCGTCTCCTCTATTTTAAAT